>CALNHX010000771.1:0-288239 GCA_940337035.1 Agriotes lineatus | reverse complement strand
ATGCATAATTTTGCAAATGTTTTACACTTTTTATAAAATGCATCACTCAAAATTAAAAGAAATAGCAATTTCGTTGAAAAAATCTTTTACCACAAGCATTTCGATAAACAAAATTCAAAAATTCTTGTACTTTTGATGGAAATATATGTATGTTGATCACAAATTAACCTAATTTTTAAATAAAACCGCGCAATTTGTTGAAAAAAAATATTCTGACACCACCAAAACACGCAATTTCATTGAAAAATATATATATGTTGTCCACAAATTAACATAAATTTGAATAAAAACACGTAATTTTGTTGAAAAAATGTTCTGACCCGTCATTTCACTTAAAATTTTACAAAACTGCCATCATAACACTTGAAATTATACAAAATATATGTATGTTGAGCACAAATTAACATAAACCTGAATAAAACACACAATTTCGTTGAAAAATTTGCAAATGTTTTACACTTTTTATAAAATGTGTCGCTCAAAATTAAAAGAAATCAGAATTTTTAAATTATATCACGCCATTATGAAATCGTAGATTGATTTTTTTTTGAAATTTTACACTTTGTAACTGTAAAATAACTTCAAATACTAATATTTTAGCTTTAGATTTTGTAATTATTGCAGATTCGTGAAAAACAAAAGCAGAGTAGAAATAAAAAACACAAACACTTTTGTAATAAACAAATATATTGTTCTTATTTCGTATAATCCTTAATAATATAAATATAAATGTACAGCAGAATGTCTTATTTCTAAAAATTCGCTAGCAATTTACAAAACTGTAGTTTGAGGTGCACAACATTTCAAATTAAAAAGACTGCAAGTAATAAAATCAGAATTTCATTGTGTAATTTTAAAGTTTAAGATGCACCCAATCTAGAATTCCCTTCGTTTTTGGTGTTGATGACATCTGCCTTAGAGGCGTTTTTCTAACGGCCCTTTTTTGGAGGCGTTTCCTTATCGGCGTTCTTCTGACTGAACCTTTTTGATGTGGACTTGGATGAGTAGCTGGTGTTTTTAATTTATATTCTAAATCGGACTCGCAGTTATCAGTTTCCATTTCGGTTTTTCCTGTAGTACCAGTCGGGGTTGGCTTCTTTTGCTGTTTAGGTTTAGCTAGCAGCACATTAGCAACGTTAAGGTCTTTGATGTAATCAGCAAACTGTAGGCGTCCGGGTGGATTAATAGTTTTTCGAGGCCGCAGAGTGTCGTGAATTAAATCGACTATGTTAGACGCCGGTAAAATTTCACCCTTTATAGTAACGGTACCCTTGTGATCCCAGCTCACATCGCTTGAGGTACTCAAAATGCGTAGGAAAACTTCAGCTTTTTTCTTAAAAGTTTTGGGAAGCGTAGATAAAATAACGGCATTTGATAGGCTGTCACTGGTTGTTTCAATAGGTATTTTGATTGGCTGCCGCGCCTGGTTTGTGAAATGAAGGAATCGTTGTAACACTTGATTGTACTGGATCCATTTATCGTGATCAGTTAATTTGGACTTTAAAACTTTTTGCATTTCGTCATCAAGCTGTGATAATATATTTTTCTCCGCATCATCGCCAGACTTAAGACGTTGGACAAATTCCGGCGATACAATCAACATCTTCCGCTCTTTGTCCATATTAGTCGAAAAGGAGCTCAGTCGTTTGTTCTAGTAGAGCCGTCGTGAATAAACTAGCTTAAAATCAAGACTTTCATAATAAATATATAAAAAAATATGACAGGTACGGGAATCGAACCCGTATTCTCTCTAGAGATCAGAGCTTGAATCTGACGCCTTAACCATTCGGCCAACCTGCCTCCCTATATAAACGAGCACTCTCTGCATAATTAAGAAAACATCTAGTTTAAAACCCTTCTGCATGCAATTTCATACAATATTTCATATAAATTAAGCCATGTACAAATTTCTAAATCGGTTTTGATACATATTTTATCAAAAGACTTGACCCTCAGCTGCTTTTTATTATTTGTCGTGATGCGGCATCGTTGAATTTACAAGAGCCAACCTGTCTGCTGTGTGACGTACGCAATGTCTCCATCCCTTTTTATTTTAAAATTCTATAAAACCAGAGGCCCGACTGATGCCGCACTAACACGTTTTAAACCATTGTACTCTGTTACCTGATGCGGCAGCAGTTTGGACCTCTGATTTTATAGAATCCGTTAGAAAAACGCCTCTAAGGCAGATGTCATCAACACCAAAAACGAAGGGAATTCTAGATTGGGTGCATCTTAAACTTTAAAATTACACAATGAAATTCTGATTTTATTACTTGCAGTCTTTTTAATTTGAAATGTTGTGCACCTCAAACTACAGTTTTGTAAATTGCTAGCGAATTTTTAGAAATAAGACATTCTGCTGTACATTTATATTTATATTATTAAGGATTATACGAAATAAGAACAATATATTTGTTTATTACAAAAGTGTTTGTGTTTTTTATTTCTACTCTAACCTTTAAACACAATAAGCTACACATCCCCTATTCTTATAATCTAAATTTTTGAAAAATAGTTTGTTTAAAGCTGGGCTCGTGACACGCAAGTGACCATGTTTAATTCCTTTAACCTCGATCGCTTCGATAGCCCAGTTGGTTAAGGCTTCGTACTCGTAATGCTGTGATCGCTGGTTCGACTCCAGCCATGGGGCATCGCAGGAAGCTTTTTTTACATTAAAATAAATGTGAGAAAACCAAGATGGACGACACCCGACAAGTTAAATTCAAAACAGGGACTTAGAAAAGAAATTTAAAATTCAAATATTCGCGCTAAAATTCAAAATTAAAAGGACAGCCGCGAGAAGTGCGCGCGCAGAAAACCAAGATGGCCGACACCCGGGAAGTTTAAATTCAAAAAATTGAACTTAGAAAAAAATCAGAGAAATTTCAAATTCAAATATTCGCGCCAGAAATTAAAAATGGCCGCCGCGTAATTTAATCAGTAGCACATATGTAAATTACATATCAAACTTCATATGTGATTAATCAGTAGCACATATGAAGAATAATTAGAGCAAACCGCGAAATTAATTAGGTCAATCCGCGGATTTAATTCGCGGATTTAATTAATAGTTTGATTGACAGGTTGCTCCAGTTTAGGGGTCCCTCTACTACTTCCATGTGAACGGCTTACACACTTTATTGGACAAACTGAAATTGAACAATAAGGAAGTAGCTGTAATATGGATTTCCTTGCACACGGGAGTACGGGAAAACGGGGAAGTTGACCAACAGGCCAAATTCGCTACTACACTAGATGAAATCGTTAACAGCAGCACTGTGAAAAATTTCATCAAATACAATATTACAGAAAAATGAGACAATGACTGGCAAACAATATAAGATAATTAACTACTAGTCATAAAAAAATTATACTAAAAAGTGGAACCCAACTAGCAACCATCCTCGCAGAGTAGCAATAGTCTTTCTTCCCTATATCCACCAAGTCACCGACCGCATAGGAAAGTTTCTTCGAAAACAAAACATTAAAACAGTATTCAAACCCCCGAGCAAAATCTCACAGGTTCTTCCTTTATCTAAAGATAAATTAAACACTATGTCGTCTAAAGGTGTTTATAGAGTCCCTTGCTCTTGTAATGCTGTATTCATTGATGAAACAGGTCGTTCAGTGAAAACTCGCATCTCTGAGCACCAGCGTTGTCTCAAGTCGGGTTTCGTTTCATCATCAGCCACCGCCGAACACTTACGCGATACTGCTCATAAGATCCTTTTTGATAAAACTTGGCATCATCTGCAAATCCCCATTCTTCTTTAGCAGAAACATCCTCGAAGCCATTGAGATTTACAAACACCCTAACAATCTCAATCGGGACGAAGGCTTTCCCTTCCCTTCTATGTGGAAAGTGCTAATTCCTAAGCCCCGCCCACTGCCACTGAACCGCAACGGCATTTAATGAACCGCGACCGCGCTTGCTTATAAATTCTCGCTTTTCTCCTTCCGTTAGTTAGTCGAGTTCCGCCTCTGGTATCGTTAACACCTTGAGTTACCGTGATCTTTTGTTTTTTTTCCTGATAAAGAACCTTGCGAAAGTGGGCAAAACGTTGAGTTCTTTATCCCAATCATGACACGGTCCAATCCCAGAAGTCGTTTGTTACTTAATTATAGAATCTTTTGGCAACCAAAAAGGAGTCGAACAAAATATTATTAACTTTGTTAAATCGATTGTACCTACCTACTCTTTATTTAATCACATGTAACATTAATTTAAAAGCGCTAATAACCTTAGATGTTGATGCGCTTAAAACAATAAAATTTCAAAAAAAATACTTCCTGCTGTTATCTTCGTAATGACTAGTAACAGAGTAAAAACGATATTCACATCTCAGTAGTAGAACCTCTAACACTACACATATTTATCAAATTTGTAAGATTTATTAACACGATTATGATTAAAAAGCATTGGATTCAATTATGCATCTTTTTCGGCTTCAACAAGAACTTCACAACACCCGAGTAAGCTAGAGATATCATCTATGAGTGTTTTTTTTTTATAATTTCTTATCAGTATTGTTTGTTTAGTTTATTATTGGTTTTCTTGTACGTTTTCCAAGAGACTTGCATTAACCTTTAATGGACGTAGAAGGTGATCACGCCAGCAGTAGATTACCTATTCCAATATCCAATTATATGTAGCGTTTATTTTTACCAATAAAAAAAGCGTCTGCGAAAACATCCTGTGAAAAATAATTAACCAGATAAAAAGAGAACGAATAAATAGTAGACGAGGAACCTTGGGTTGTTTTTATATTAATTCCTTTATTTGCTTAAAATAGTTACATGGTTCCCTGATCTCTAGTTTTAACTATTTAATATGAGTACTAATTTTCTATTTATTTCGGTTTTGGTATTTTTGTGTTGAAGAGCAGTAACTACATCAAAACTTATTTTGAATATATTTCTTCCTGAGAAGGGGCAACATAAAGCAACTTCAGGAAATCGAACAATATTCTATATATAAATTAGCCACTTAGCCATGCATTGTCTGTGGGAACAAAACAACAAACAATAATTTCCATTAGGCTCTAGACATTAAATTGTATAGAATTTACTATTAACTGTCGCTGTTAAATTTAATGAAAATAATCTCACTAATTTTTATTTATCCTGGTGATGTAACAAAACATTACACCGGGTGTCCATTCTCAAAGTCAAACATAGGCAATTAACATTAGTGCATTCACTCATTCTTCATTGAAATAATATTGATTTTTCTGTAGATAATTTTAACAGACGTTGACAGTAAATACGTGATTTACGCCAACTAATTACCAATTTTTTTGACAAATGCTATCGAACTTGAAAAGCAAGGCATGGCATATTTAAAAATTCCCAAGTTTTAAATTAGTATTTTAAAATAAAAATCGCATCTTGAATATTATTATTGGTATCATTTGATGTGTAATAATTTTATCTTTCCATTGATACCATTCCTTCCCTGTAAGTTGAATTGGCGAGCAGGAATCGGCAAAAAAGTTCAATACAATATTAATCGCCTATGTTCGACTTTGAGAACGGACACCCGCAGTGGCGTAACAAGACGGTTTGGCGCCGGTGTGCAAGAATAAATGATAGCCGCTGTAGAGAAGAAGTTTCAAAAAAAAGAGGGAGGGGGTAATTTTTGGTCATGCAACACTTTCAATTTAAAAAAAATTAATAAGCTCTTTTCTTAACATGAAATGTTACTTACTGCAAAATGAAAAACATTTAGATGTTTCAATCTTTTATTAAATATAACATAATAATAATAATAATAATAATAATCCCATTATTCCCTATTGGGACATAGGGTATATTCTCTCCAGTTGTCATTTTCCTTTGCTATTTGGCTCAGTTGTGCTATAGCCTTTCCTGTCTCTTATTTTACAGTTCTCCTCCGCGTTTTTCGCGGGCGTCCTCTGTTTCTGAATCTCTAAGGGTCCCAATCAAAACTTTTCTGCAAATTTTACTTTCATTTTTGGCAAAGTATGCCCTAACCATCCACATTTTCTTCACCTAATTTCTATATTTATGTCCACCTGATTTGTTCGGTCCCAAATATCTTTGTAGAAATAATGACTTGCCACCAAACACCTATTTACTTACACCTGCAAGTTCTGCTTTACCAGTTCTGTAACCGTCCACGTTTACGACCCATAAAGTAGAACAGGTTTTACCATTAAATCAAACACCTGCAAAATATAAAATGAAACATAAAAATACATATGAAAATACAAAAATAAAAACCACGTAAAAG
The DNA here is from genome assembly GCA_940337035.1 of Agriotes lineatus. Lineage (NCBI taxonomy): Eukaryota > Metazoa > Arthropoda > Insecta > Coleoptera > Elateridae > Agriotes > Agriotes lineatus. Next base: position 281,983 of record CALNHX010000771.1, on the reverse strand, counting down.
GAATACAAATTTAAATAATTCACAAGAAAAATAAAATTTATAGATATATAAATATGTAGGCATAGCACATTAATAAAACTCTCTTTTGCGAGACTTTGCTGAAGCTAACACATCTATCAGTGAATTAAAACCAAGAGTACTAGCTCTTACTTTCTCGATACTCAGTAATGCAAAACTCTTTAGGCGTATTTGGCTCATCTTACTTAGCGAAAAGTTTTTAATAATTTTTAATTTAGAAAAAATCTCTCAGTGAAGGCTGTAGTGACGCGATGTAAAAAATATGATATAAGCTTTATACAAATCTGGAAAGCTAGCCAATGATGTGTGATTAGACAGACATTTTTCTCCCACTTCCTTCACTGATAAGCAAGATTTAATACTAGTTGTATACGAAGATCGAAATTGTACAATTTGCTTTAGTAAGCCGTCATCGAGATTAGTTTTACACGTATTTTGAAGTAATTTGGCACTCTCTATTACCTCTGTATCTGAGGCAATCGCCAAAAATTTGCGGTTTAAAACTTTGATTTTATAGTATGTTACTATGCACTATGCACCATGAAATCTAGGAATCACAAACACTCACTAGAGCTGGAACTTCTAATCTACTCAAAAGGAGAAAAGACTGTGCACTCAAAAGAGCCCAGTGGCGCTCACGTATCGTAGTCTGTTGCAGCTTTGAACCACTATTCTAGGAAAACTTTTATTTCCACTAAAAACTCCGCTGCCGCGGCGCCTATATGGATTCGGCGCCGAGGTTCTTCGCACCCCCTGCACATATGATAGTTACGTCACTGGACACCCGGTATATGTAAATAAAGTCTTATAAGCAGTGCGAGGAACCAACTGTTACCGACCTCATTCTATGCACAACTCTGAATCTCGAGATGATAACGCTCTCATTTTGCTTAAATCTCACTGTGAAGTGTTGTTTATAAGTCATGGGAAGCATTTCGTTGAAAACAAAAATTATATTGACCGTCAAGTTTAAAAGCAATAGTGTGAGTTTCTTATATTTGGCCATAAATGTTGTACCTATCTGCTACGATTCGCCAGCTACAGTCTTAATGTTAACAAACTGATTGTGTATCGTACCATCAACCGTTACAATATTACTGACAGCATCACAAAACGCAACAGCGGCAAGGCAAAACCAATAACAACTTCCCGGGAAATTGTTCGAAAAGTGATGGCCCGAATTGAGCGAAATCCGAAGCAGAGCTCAAGAAAATTGGCAAGATCTCTCCACATCTCCGAATGGAGCATTCGCCAATTTTGAAAAATGAATTTCAACCTTCACCGTTACTCACTCATGCGCCCGTATCTATTTAGCAGTATGTAAACAAACAAAATGGCAGTATTTGGTGGGAGGGAAAGTCCAAGGATGATCTGGGGCGAAGAGTTGTAGTTAGAAGGTAAACCTTGTCTACTGTTATGGTTTTGGCCTTCTTGACCTAAGAAGGTCGTTATGCCCTGTTTCGGTATTAAAGAAGCATTGATACCATGGGCACATAGACAATTCGGGATCAGGCCATAAAGGTTGCAGCAGGACTCAGCGCCGTCCCACAAAACCCGTGAAAATCGACAATTTCTTGAAATTTCCGGAATTTATTTTGGCGAAACATTTGCATTTGCATTTGCATTAACTCCATCTGTAGCATTCATTGTGGGGATTAAGTAGCACAGTGGATGCTGTTGTGTGAAAAATGCTCAGAAATAGAAAATCCAAAGTACATGAATTTGTTCAAACCACCACAATATCAAAAGATTAACTATACACAATGAAGAATGTGGAAATCTGTGTTTCCCAGTATCAGATGAATCCATAACATGCACTACCCGCATAGCAGAAGAGGAAATCAGAACTACCACACTCAAAAATCGAAATGCACCTGGGTTAGACGACATTCACAATGAACTCTTAAAATACAGGGGTGCTAAACTGGTAACCGAACTGAAAACATTATTACAGAAGATATAAGCACAGTAAACATACCAGAAGAATGGAAAACCAGCTTTACGATGCCCATTTTCAAAAAAGGCGACAAGAAAGAAACTCGGAATTATAGGGGCATCACATTGTTAAGCTTAGTGGTGAAACTAACAACGAAAATAATAATACAAAAACTACAAGGCTACCCTGAAGGTAGTGACAAGCAATAAGGGTCCAGAAATAATAGGTCGACGATTGATGCAATTTTTATCTTGAGACAAACGGTGAAAAATAAAATAGAATTCTGCAAGCCGCTGTACCTATGCTTTGTTGCTTTAATAAAGGCTTTTGACCCTGTGAGACTAAGCGACATAGTAGAGATACTGCTAGAGAGAGAGAGAGAGAAATCATACGACTTATATATATGAAATAAACACCAATACCAAAACGAAAGTTAGATCGGAACACGTATATACAGACGAAATAAATGTTACAACCGGAATACGACATGGAGATTTGCTAAGTCCAGCATTATTCAATCTAATGATGGACAAGTTAATAATACAAAATGTGTCAGAATAACCTAAACATAATCTGCTATGAAGACCATGTAGTACTGATGGCGGATAACGAAAATAACTTCCAGCGAGTGTTATATTGACGCGCTAACACAGAAAAACAGTACAACATGGTAGCTAACAAAAACAAAACAAAAACGCTAATGATAACTAAAGAACCAATTCGCTATAAACTAGAAATATGTAGAAGGAACGATAATAGACCAGGTGATAAAATTCAATTATTTAGGTATGGAAGTATCAAGTGGCAGAAATCAACCAGCAAAAGAATATTCCATTGATAGGATAGTATAGTATTAGTAGTCCAGTTACATTAGGATCCGCCTGTCAAAAAAGTCCAAATGACCTGAAATTTTGCATATACCTTTGTTTTAACATTACAAATAACGTGTCAAATGTCGCCATCGATATCGTGCTTGCGTTTTTAGTTATCCAATGTCAAAGGTCACAGAAATAAGATTATCACAAATATCTCGCTTGCTATGGGTGGTATGACTTTTTTAGTTATTACAAAAAATCAAGAATAGGAAATGTACTATAAAAAAGTTTATATAATTTTTTTACCCACAACCACCCTTTTTCACGCTATACTTCACAGAAATAATGAGCAGCTGTGCATCACCTCGGAGGTAGGGTGCAAGGCGCGTTTGTTAGATGGTTTCCCCAGTAGGCCTAATCCATGTTCTTCCTTGTTTTGAATACGTTTTACAGCTTGTCCTCGTTCTTGTCCTCTCACTCCCCCTCCACATGTTTTTTTCGTTCTCTTATCTCTCTCCCAGAAACTTCTTCCTCATAATTTTGTTCTTCTTCCGTAATATTGTCTGCGATGAGATCAACAAAATTAATCTCATTATATTCTTCATCTTGAATATCTTCTGCTGAGTCTTCAATGGCATTATCGACATTTGCGTTGAGACATGACTGACCGTGTCAATGGTTACAAACCATTGAACATGACTATAGTACCAACCGGTTAACACTATCATATTCTTGTCCAAACTATTGTACAACAGCAAAACTACAGCAGTAGTTATTAGCTTTAGAATCATATATTCAAATAATATAATGTTTAGCTATTTCCGTTCATTGAAACACATGACATAGTACTACATATATCACGGAAAACACCTAATGTCAACGGCGCTATGTGGTGTTACGGAGAAGTTTGTATAAACACCCTACCAAGAAATAAACTGGGTAGGGTCTGAAGACATTTTTAACTACACAGGTCATAAAAAGAGCCTGGTTTTCACAATTATTATTGTTCCTATCAATAAATTTAGTTCATATCCAAATTGTAAGATCATCTAACGTCTTTTTAGTATGTGTCGAAACTATCGTACATTATAAGGGTATAGTACACGAGGTATTGTACGGTTACGGCCAAATGAACACGGCCACCATTTTGACATTATGTCATTTTCATAAATTTGGTTAAATCAGGCTTTTACTTGACAGTACCTTGACAATTTGAATTTTTAATATGTCATTTTTAATTTTTATGTTTCTTAGGTGATTTAATACCAATTCACAATACAGTACTGTCCGGTTTTATTTGGCCGTAACTGTACATCGTACTAAGATCAGAATTATCGTACGCCCTCATAAATACCGTACCGCTTGGCAACACTAATAACGTACTGAGCCCGACGGCTATGACTCAAAGTTAAAATACAATAGGGGAGTGGGAGACCCTTATTATATCGGGTGTACATTGTGCACTACGCTTTAGGTGGTTTTCCTGAGTCAACAGAGTATCTTCTCTGAGGTGAATATCGGGGCAGTATTTCTCCACCTTTCCTGGCATTTCTTCCAGTCTCCATCCCTCCGGTCTCTCACCCATCCCGAGTTTCCCGTTCTTGGCTGAAGAGGGACGGAAGGTCCCTATAGCAGCCCGCCCCCAGTTGGGGTAATTGAAGTAACATTTACCTTTGTCCTTGTCCTTTTTTTGTGCACTACGTTGCGACTTTGATATGGCCATGGTTAGAGTTAGTAGCAGCGCCAAATATTTTTTGTCGGGTGTGTGGTATAATTTTTTTTTGTAGCTGATTTCTTTTTTAAATAGTTAAGCCTTTCGCTAATAAAACTGGTCAAATTTCTCAATTACCTCCGCTTTACAGGGGAGACATGCATAGCCTCTCTAATAACTACATTTGTAATTACTCATGACTTTTTGATGCTCGTAAAAGTAATGGTTCAGATATTGAATATATATAATGGATTGTGTGGCTTGCTGCAAAAAATAGCAGCGTGTTATTTACTGAATGGTTGGTTGTACGTAAAATCCTATATAATAATTTTTTGTAGAGAATTTTCTATACTTCATTTTTTGTAATAACTAAAAAAGTCATACGAGCCATAGGAAGCAAGATATTTGCGAAAAACGTATTTCTGTGACGTTTGACCTTGAATAACTGAAAACGCAAGGGCGATATCGATGGGAACTTTTGACACATTATTTGTAATGTCAAAATAAAGGTGTATGCAAAATTTCGGCTCACTTTTTTGTTCGGCAGATGCTGCGTTTTTCCGTCTAATGTAACTGGACTAATATAGTATAATTTACCTAGACAATTTACTTTAAATAATTACTATAGTGATGTGTTTGGTCAATTTGTCTTCCACAGCGTTATTATTAAATTTCACAATTAGAATTCCTTTCGTGAAAGACAAGGTTGCCGATTATTATTAGTAATGTAACAAGGGCAAGACATACTTACCGATAACTTTGAACACGCCAATAGTCGAGTGCTGGTTGCAATGAAAACTATCCCGAGGGCAGTTTTCTAGGGTCAACCAGCACCATGACTCTTGGCACAAGCAAAATTATATGTAAGTTGGTTGCCCGCGTTTATATTTTGAAGATTATTACACAAAACCCGTATACGAATTATGATTTAAAATTGATCTAATAATGCCAAAAAAAAACTCAAATTGCTAGTTTTTTCCATGTTTTTTTTTAATTATGACACCATTTACGGGGTCTCTAATCAACACTAGGGCGCTTATCGCTTGATAAGCAGCACAAGGAAGCTTATCAGGGAATCAGCCCGAGATTGCTCGATTTAAAAAAAATGCATGATTCTCATTGGATAATATCAGTCATGTGACAGTTGTGTGTAATAATCAACAAAACAGAATTTATAAAAAGCATACTAGACGTAATACTCTAAAAACGGCAAAAAGCTTCTACGTAGAGTAAATTTAGATAACTGCATGTGGCATTGTTATCGTTTTTCTATGAAGGCCGATGTCACGCCACTTTTCTTCTATTGCAATGGATATATAGCATGTAATATAATCTTTAATATCAGTCGGTAAAATGTAATATAAGCAGAGTGTGATTCAATTGCCAAGGTAAATAAAATAGTTGGCATGAGTAATTACTGTCATAAGAGAGACAACTAATTGTCTCCTTTATTTCCATACGTTTTTTGCTTTCGCATATATACCGGAAGTACCACGTAATAAATTTAACCACATAAAGATCTCAGAAGAATTAACAACCTTTATATATATTTTTTAAACACAAACCAAGAAAAACTGCGTAGGTACTGATAAACAGGACCGGTGCCGATTAAACGATAATACAAAAAATTAACAAAACTGCAAGGGTTGTCCAAACCAAACTTATTAAAAAGTATAAAACTTTCGTAAACTTACAGTAATTTGATAAAATTTGAATATCCCTAAAAAGGAACTGCAGAATTTGCGGAAACGTTTACATCTGTGCAGTTGACCAGGTGATGCGTGACTATCATTGTATAGTATTAGAACAACCATACCATACTTGATTTGCTGCATTACTGCCGACTTTTTAAACTAAGATGATAATTAAAAGCGTGCGAGTGGGTTTTATTATCCGTACGAATCTCACAAAATAGTTGTTTATGTACAGTTGCGGAAACATAAACCGGGACAAGTTCTGTAGGGTCATTTTTTACTATTTGAACGTTGTAATGTTGCCTTCCTGATTTTTTATGAAATGCTTTCTATCATGTGTCAATGAACACAGACGAACAAGTTGATGCAGTACAAGAAGCTTGGGATAGCATCGAAATGAATTTATTCAGACAATTTAACTTCGGCAAAAATTTTGTGTCCCGCTTTTTATTTCCGCAGCTGTACCTAGAGCGAAAAATGATGCATTAGGCGTGAGTTCGAAGGCTTCGGGCCTAGCCGAAGCGAGGTCCGAAAAAACTCGAACGAACGCCTAATGCATTTTTCGCTCGTGTTGCATACAAAATTTTTCCTACGACTGTAAAATTTTCGAAAATAGGTTTAAAACTGGTGTTTTTGCCATTTCTAAAATTTCCAGCGACGTGCAAGTTTTTACATCAGAATTGGATATTTTTACGCCCATTTCTTATTTTTCGTGACACTTAAACACCGACAATACACAAAATAAAGCACAAGTAACTTTAAATCGCAAAAAAAGGTTTAAATCGAATTCACAGTGACAGCTGTCAACTTTGACGTTTTCAAATGGCTGACCACTAGCCGACTTAGGTATATAATCATGAATGCTTATATAAAATTTATGTATGTTGCTATGTATTACGATTCACGATTATATACTTACTTATGACGGCTGCCGCGATGAACTGATTCAAAACAATCAATTTTTGACGTACGTCAACAAGGCGGAAAGCTTGATTTTAGAAGCAGTCCTAGGAAAATAGATATAAATTACAGTACAGTGAGAGAAGAATAATTATTCAATTACTTATGCACTGTTAACTGTTACACACAAGCAACTTGTTATTTAATAGCTATTTTGAAAAAATAACACTGCAAATATTTGTGATATAAAGCAATAACGCTATGTATTTATTGCAAACACCTTAGATATTGAAAAGTCAAAAGACAATTGCTATTAGTGACAACAATATGTATTAAATTTGATCTTCTCATAAATATTTGCTTGAAAATGATATCAATAAATTTGCCGGGCCTTGCCTTTTAGTTGATATCTGGTAACTAACGTACCTTATCAATTGAGGTAGGTAAGTTATTGGCCGTATAATTTTTTGTGCAAGAACTTTGCAGTTTCAGTATACTGCCATTCACCTTTAATTTATATTTTCTTACCGAACGGTTCGACAAATGTAGAGGAGATAAATGATTGAAAAATATACGATTAGTACACCAGTGCAACTTTCTCTCTGATGATGCAAGCTGCCATGTCCTTGCGAAACGTCAATATGGGCGCACAAACAGCAACAAGGCCAAATCTGCCTACGTATCTTGTTTCCCAAGGTACTCAAACAACAGGAGCCATCAAAGAGCATACCCATCGCGTAGATCATTGCTCGACTTCACAAGGTGCAAGAAACATTAGGCAGAAACTGCATCTAAGAGTACAAAGACTACGCTGCCTAGGCCGAAATTTTTAACAAGAATAATATAATATTTTTCAATAAAATCGTTTTGGCGAGAAACAAAATTAATTCAAAATTTCACCAGAGTAAGTTGACTTTGTTTCTATTTTTTTAAGTGAAGGAAATATTGATAAACAAGTAAGTTCAGATATAAAGTTTCAATACAAAATACTAACTTTTATTCTTATTCTTCTTTTCATTTGAACATGTTATTTATTTTAGAGTATAATTAAATGGCATATGAAACATTAGACTGCACTCAAAACAAAGCTAACTGCTGAGATATCCAATTTTGATTAATTCCAGAGCTTGCCGGTTTTCATTTCAATACGATAATTACAAAATTTTAAATGTTACAAGCTTTTGGACAGATACATGATTGTATTACAGAATACTGGAATACCTACAGACTTTACTAAAAGTTTAGTGAAGAAAATAGTCAGGTTCGCAGACCTAACAATAATTTTCAATTAAAAAACACGAAAAGTAAAGATTTATATTTTTCTTAAAGCTTTATATCTGAACTGAGCTCTTAGATATAATAATAGTTTTCATATAACTATTTAACAATAAATTGAAATAATGGTACTCTTCTCACAGTTTTAGGTTAATTCTATTTTCCGCCAAACAATTGGAAAATATTATATTTGTAAACTGATTTCAAATGATGCACAAACTTTTATAAAGAGTAACAAGTTTTTCGAAATCAATAATAAATCAAAGTTGTCCGCATACTACATACTTTTTCTAAAATAATCAGCCTGTATATCACGGTGTTTGTATTGCTTCATCTATTTAGGCGGCTTCCCAAACAAAGAAAATATGGTGATTGTTGTGTCTCTCTAATTTCATAATTACATCACAATTTACCCATTATTTCACCATTTGGTTTCCTACATTCTTTCTAAATACTGTAGAATATATATGATGATTCAAATTCGAGTGCACTCAGTGCAATTGAAGCATTTGTAAAATTTTACGAAGAGTAACGATCTGCAAACCCAACGTGTACTACATCAAATGGTATTCCTGTAACACTGAAAAACTGAAAAGTGGAATTTCAGTTAACTATTTTTATTTATTATTATTTTGTGATTTTATAAACACTTGAATTACAGTTTGTTATTGTGAACTTTACACTGAAAGTAATTTTACAGCACATCGATTTCTTTTGATATTTTTACATTACCTTTTCTGATTTCAAAAACATGTTTACGTTACACTTACTTATAATGCGGTGACCCTTAATTAATTAGTTTTTAACTTTACAGATGGTCAAAAAGAATACATATATAGGAAAATGAAAAATTAATTATTCAAATAAAAATCAATAATGTTCTTATTTACAGCATTATTTGTTATTTTCCACAAACACTGTTTTACACGATCAGTATATAATAATAAATAATAAAATAATGAATAGTTTTTTAGAATTAAAAATACCATTAAATATAAATATTTGTAAAATTCTGTCAACATGCCAGTTCTAAACCTGGTCACTAACTCGAAGTGGCGATATAATTCCTGGAATTTGAATCATCCTGTATAGAGTGTGCTTAAGTCATGTTTCAAGATTAACAGTTTACATTTCAAACTGCCATAAGTACAATAATTTATGTTTTTACAAATTTAATAAAGAGCTTTTGACAGCTCAGTAATAATGGGCCTTCTTCTTCCCCTTCTTCTATGCTGCTAAAAATGCATGAATCCAATAAAGATAAACCTATTAAAAAAACCTGCTTGTAAACAGTTACATATTTAGTAAATGAAAATGCATTTGTTAATGTTGTTTAGAAGATACACTGCATCAATGTTTAGTATTAATCATGGAATGTAGGAAGTCAAGTTTCTGGTTAATTAAACAATCCTGGTGCACTTTATAGTAGATATATTACATGAATGTAGAAACAGTTTCAAAAAACTAGTTCCGCCTTTAGCAATTTAGTACTGACGTTATAAGAAAACATGCCACCATCACAATTTACTGGCCATTAAACCTATTTGGTAATTAGAGTGTTGTTATGTATTGTTTGAGGCTTTCGCGGTTACTCGAATTATTCTTCTTAACATAGAATTTCGGCTTAGACCGCGTAGTATTTGTATATGAACACCCAGCATTTTCTGGCTTAATGTGCCTTGCACCTTGTGAAGTCGAGCAAAAACCCGCGCGATGGCCATGCTCTTTGGTGGCTCGTGTTGTTTGAGTATCTTGAGAACGAGGATACTTAGGCAGATTTGGCCGTTTTGCTGTTTGTGCATCCATATTCACTAACGTTTCGCAAGACCTTGCAGCTTGCATCATCAGAGTGAAAGTCGCACTAAGAACCGAAGGTCGGTGTGGAGGTATTTATAGTCCTCTGTGCCAGGCGCGCGGAGTGGCGTAACGCTGGCGCTGGTTGGTCGTCCGAGTGCAACCTAATCCGTGGGGCGTGGCCGTATGACGCAGAGTGGTTGTAACGCTTTAGATCGTGTATCACAGGGGTCCACGTTTTACTAAGCTTAAAGCCATCTTCCCTGTTGATATTATTTGGATGTTTTTCTATTTCTATGGCTTCACGTATCACTCGCGGGAAGTAATGAGGTATTCTGGCAAGTACTCTTGCATGCTCAAATTCTAAAGTGTGCCCATTTGTAAACGTATGCTCAGCTACGGCTGATTTTGTGATGCGTTTGTGTTTGCAATCGCCTTTATGTTCTTGGAGTCTTAGATCAACGGAACGACCAGTCTGTCCAATGTAACTCGAGCCGCAAGAACAAGGAATGCGATATACGCCAGCGGTTTTTAAACTTGGAATCTTGTCTTTTACCGATCTGAAGCCGTTACCCAAAGTTTCCTTGCTCGTGAACACAGTTTTGACGTTGCATCGTTGCAAGACACGTCCTATCTTATCAGTTGAGCCTTTAACGTAAGGTAGAAATGCTAAGCCTTCCAGAGGTGGAGATTCTTCTTTAGCCTTTTTTGTCATAGTCTTGTCTAGTGCTTTTCGTATGGCGGTAGTTGTGTATCCGTTCCTTTGTAAAGAGTCAAACAGATGTAGCTTTTCTCTCTCTAGATTTTCCTCGTCTGAGATACGAACGGCTCTTGTCGCCAGAGTCTGGAGAACTGTTGCTTTTTGCATTGGATGATGGTGTGAGTCAGCATTTAGATATCTGTCCGTGTGTGTTTTCTTTCTATAGACTGCATGTCCTAAACTGCCATCTGATTTACGTTTCACCAGGACGTCTAGAAACGGAATACTGCAATTTTCCTCTACTTCCATTGTGAATTGTATGTTGGGATGTACAGAATTCAGGTGTTTTAGAAACAGATTCAATGTCTGGCGTCCATGTGACCAGATGACAAAGGTATCATCTACATATCTCAACCAGCAAGTCGGTTTTAGCTGCGCTTGTTCGAGAGCCTTGGTTTCAAAAGCTTCCATGTAGATATTAGCGATAACAGGTGATAGCGGTGAACCCATGGCCGCTCCTTCGACTTGTTCGTATATTTTATTGTTCCAACTGAAGTAAGTGTTTTTCAGGCAAATTTCAACAAGTTCAACTTGGTCTGTAGATCTCTTGCCTACAGACCAAGGTTGAACTTGTTGAAATTTGCCTGAAAAACACTTACTTCAGTTGGAACAATAAAATATACGAACAAGTCGAAGGAGCGGCCATGGGTTCACCGCTATCACCTGTTATCGCTAATATCTACATGGAAGCTTTTGAAACCAAGGCTCTCGAACAAGCGCAGCTAAACCGACTTGCTGGTTGAGATATGTAGATGATACCTTTGTCATCTGGTCACATGGACGCCAGACATTGAATCTGTTTCTAAAACACCTGAATTCTGTACATCCCAACATACAATTCACAATGGAAGTAGAGGAAAATTGCAGTATTCCGTTTCTAGACGTCCTGGTGAAACGTAAATCAGATGGCAGTTTAGGACATGCAGTCTATAGAAAGAAAACACACACGGACAGATATCTAAATGCTGACTCACACCATCATCCAATGCAAAAAGCAACAGTTCTCCAGACTCTGGCGACAAGAGCCGTTCGTATCTCAGACGAGGAAAATCTAGAGAGAGAAAAGCTACATCTGTTTGACTCTTTACAAAGGAACGGATACACAACTACCGCCATACGAAAAGCACTAGACAAGACTATGACAAAAAAAGGCTAAAGAAGAATCTCCACCTCTGAAGGCTTAGCATTTCTACCTTACGTTAAAGGCTCAACTGATAAGATAGGACGTGTCTTGCAACGATGCAACGTCAAAACTGTGTTCACGAGCAAGGAAACTTTGGGTAACGGCTTCAGATCGGTAAAAGACAAGATTCCAAGTTTAAAAACCGCTGGCGTATATCGCATTCCTTGTTCTTGCGGCTCGAGTTACATTGGACAGACTGGTCGTTCCGTTGATCTAAGACTCCAAGAACATAAAGGCGATTGCAAACACAAACGCATCACAAAATCAGCCGTAGCTGAGCATACGTTTACAAATGGGCACACTTTAGAATTTGAGCATGCAAGAGTACTTGCCAGAATACCTCATTACTTCCCGCGAGTGATACGTGAAGCCATAGAAATAGAAAAACATCCAAATAATATCAACAGGGAAGATGGCTTTAAGCTTAGTAAAACGTGGACCCCTGTGATACACGATCTAAAGCGTTACAACCACTCTGCGTCATACGGCCACGCCCCACGGATTAGGTTGCACTCGGACGACCAACCAGCGCCAGCGTTACGCCACTCCGCGCGCCTGGCACAGAGGACTATAAATACCTCCACACCGACCTTCGGTTCTTAGTGCGACTTTCACTCTGATGATGCAAGCTGCAAGGTCTTGCGAAACGTTAGTGAATATGGATGCACAAACAGCAAAACGGCCAAATCTGCCTAAGTATCCTCGTTCTCAGATACTCAAACAACACGAGCCACCAGAGAGCATGGCCATCGCGCGGGTTTTTGCTCGACTTCACAAGGTGCAAGGCACATTAAGCCAGAAAATGCTGGGTGTTCATATACAAATACTACTCGGTCTAAGCCGAAATTCTATGTTAAGAAGAATAATTAGAGTGTTGTTATTATATTCATCTCATATGACGTTATATTTTAATAAATATTGAAGATTCTTTATTTTTATGGTCACAATGAACGTAACGAAAAATGTGATTTCGTATTCACCAACTGTAAATAAAATAGAAAGCTAATGGTTACTAAATCAGTTCCACTGACATGGCTATATTAATTACCTTAGAAAATAATATTCAACAAAAATTTACCAGTTATTTCTATATTGATAAAGGTATATCACCTCTTCAACTTTTTCATTAAAAATTGAGTATAGTTTTACATTCTAATTCGAGTAATACTGTTATTAGAATAGTAAACATGAACCAGAAAGCAAAATTTGATAAAAAAATTATAGGCTTGCCAATTTTTTCAGAAACTACTGACTAAGACGTGTCTCTATATTTTAGATTGTATCGCCTCTAAATATTTTCTTAATACAATATAATATTTAATACATTTCGTGTATACAAGCTGTTCTACAAATTGCAATAAAACTCCAAGTAACCATGTAGTGTAATTAACCCTACGTGAAAAATTGTCATGTGAACAAAAATTAAATCTGACAACATTGTTAAAAGATGGGCTATCATATTATTCTTTATTATTCTCTGCTGTTTATCCTGACATAATACACTTGGGGTTTTATGCAACCCCGGAGAAGATAGAGTAATCCAAAGGGGTAAGATCTGGTGATATAGCTGGAAAAGGAACCCGCTCACCTCAACCTCGGCTGGAATATTTTCATTTAAAAACGTAGTAAGTAACCCATCTGGAAAAATGTGGCAGTGCGCCATCTTGTTGGAGCCACATTCCCTGCCTCATATCAAGCGAAATATCTTCTACCATTATTAGTGGCAATGTTTTCTATAAAAAATTCAAGTACTGCTTTCTTGTCAAGCGATGTTGAAATACGAATGGTTCTACCAAATGGTTGCCTATGATACCGCACCAAACAGTCACCGAGAAACGGTTCCCGAAATGTGCCTCTTTGGTCGCATAAGGATATCGTTCCATAGGTAACCACACATGAGGATTTCGTATGTTTGTTATTCCATCTCTTCGCAAACATGCTTTGTCAGTAAATAAAACGTTGTTACAGGGTTCTTGGTTGCGTAAAATCCACTGACAACATTTTCCTGAGCAAAGTAATCATTAGATTGCAAAGCTTGGATGCGTTGGACGTGAAAAGGATATAGACCAAAGTCGTGCACAATTATTCTCAATACTGTTGTTTGGGGAATTTCAAGACGAGCAGAAATGTGTCATAAGCTAGTGGTATGACTACTTCTTATTGTTTCTAGTACTTCATTCTCCAACATATCGGTGCGTCGCCTTGGTGTTCTCTCAGTTTTCCTGTTTGGCACACTGACAGATTCTTTAATAATTTAATAGGCACGACTAAATACTCGTTTACTTGGTAGCCTGCGACTAGGGAATCTTCGATGATATTCTGCAAGTACTGCCCGTGCATTACCATGAAAAAGGCCATACATGAATAAAATGCCTGGGTATTCCGATTGAAAAATTTAGCCATTGTAATTAATTATTGTTAATTTTATAACCATTACTTGACATTTAATAAACAAACAATAAACCATAACTCAGCAATCGAGATCAGCATAATGTTTGCATTAACAAAATACCTGAATGTTAATAATAATAGAACTTCTAATTTATTCTTAACTAGCAAATGGTTCACGTTAGAATATAATGCGTGTATATTAGGACTTTTTGAATTAAAATGACCTCAAGAATATGTATAATCGCTATGGTCTTCCAGTTGCGGAACACCATGTAGATACATATTTTCTATAAGTCCTCTATCGTGGCGCGGCATATCGTTTGTTTTATTTTCAACAGTTTACTATTTACTAATTTTTACAGGTCGTTTTAGATACCACATTATATTACCACTACATCCTTTATGGGGTTGTTTCATTTCACAAATTAATGTAATCTAGCATTTTTACTTTTCTCGTACAAAAGACAGAGAAACTATTGTAATCGCGAAAAAATTACCTTCCGGGATTTTTTCAGATCTTCAGGTTCAAGGTCCCTAGATGACGACAAAGAGGTTTTCTCAATACCCTATGTATGTCTGTTGCCGGTCTAACAACTATTTATTGGAGGAAGAACTATTTTGCATGTGGATTATAATATGCCTCCCTGGTATGAAACCGAACAGGGTGTGCAACTTAAAAAATTAAAACTCTCCCTAATTTTGCTTTCTCAAGGGCTACTACTTAAATGAAAGTAATATTTTCTACATAGTTAAGGTTCTTACCCTTGACGAAAAAGTGCATTTTTGGACCCGACATATACTGAGTGAGCTCCGTAAGAAATACAACTTTGTCAATTATTCTTTGCAGTGAGAAACACAAAAGCAATAATTTGCACACAGCTCAGGCTTTACCCTTCACAAAATTTTAACCAATAGATATAGGGCAAATATTGTAAAAAGAACAAATAGGGGCAAGATAAGTGCTTTCTGTTTAATGCAAGCTCATCGCACAGATATTGGGAATTGTGAATTAAAGACAAAACGTATTGAAGTCAGCATGTGGAGTGGTAACTTTTCAATAGTAGTACGTTTTTGTTCTTATTTTTAATGCCATTTTACTTCTTCTTCTTTTATTACTTAGGTTTACTTCTGTTGTTCAACAGAGTCGTGTGTGTTTACGTGTTTATTCCACTCTGTTCTTCGTGCTTTTAATTGATCTGTAACATCTTTGATACTGCGATCTAATTTCTCGATTAGGTATTTCGTCTAATCTTCTTTTTCCGTTCAGCCTTTTACTGCCATAAAAAAATCAATTAAAGATTGTGAAAACTCAAAACTACCTAGCTTCACTATTAATAAATTATAATTCGACTGATCAAACGTCTTCGCAAAATCTGTGTAGATAACATCTACTGTTAAATTGTTATTCTTCTTCTCATTGTGCCTTATCCGTTTCGGACGTTGGCGATCAACATGACAATTTTGACTCTATCGGTGGCTTTTCTAAATAGTTCTATAGAAGTTTGACCGAACAATTTTCTCAAGTTGTACAACCATGAATGTCTTCTCCTGCCTGGCGCTCTTCTTCCCTCTACCTTGCCCTGTAGTATCAATTGCAATATGTGGTATTTATCGTTCCTCATAAATATAGGAGCTTTCTCCGTTTAATAGTGATTATAACCTCCTTATCTTTGCGCATTCTTCTCAGTACCTCTTCGTTGGTAACGTGGTCCGCCCATGATATGCGAAGAATGCGGCGATAAACCCACATCTCGAACGCCTCCAGTTTTTTCAATAACGCTTCAGTGAGGGTCCATGCTTCAAGCCCATAATATAAGATCGCAAAGACATAGCAGTGTAGCATTCGAATTCGAATTGTTATCTACAGCAGTAACTGCATCCTGTGTAAATAGTAATAAATTAGTGGTTGTTGAACGATTTGGCATAAAATCTGAAAACTTTAAATTTTATTTTTAATATGCAGGAGTTCGGAATGTTGCACTAATTAGGAGTAAGACACAAAACATTTTAATAGTCAAACGTAGCCAAGCTATATTAAAGTAAATACATAATTTACAGTGGAGTGAATAAAAGGAAGAGAGTGAATTAATAAAAAACACATAACATCATGGTAAAGCCAATAACATTAATTGGGATATATGCCCCTACTGATGATATACTAGTGGCTGCCAAAGCACACTTTTGAAACAAGTCATAGGAAATATTTGACAATATTCCAGGAGCAGGTGAATTTACCTTAGCAGAAGGTGGGGCTTCAATATCCAAAATATGATTTTTGGACGTGCATGTTAATTTAACGTTTTTAGCTGTTTGCATGCCCAGCATAACGTGGAAGTTGCAGTAAACATTCGTTGCATACTAGAAATTTCGCAATATAAGTGAAACTTTAATAAATTAGGCAACTTTCTGTTCATACAGTACCTACAAACCTACATCATATATTATCTGATTAAGATCTTCTACCTTACTTGAATATCAATACACCGTTTGTTGAGTTTGTATATCACCAGCTTATATTTAATTACAAGTAGATATGTAAACATACTATTACGTATTGTAAATATTGGCGAAACGCATATCGACAGTCACAGATCGGCTAAGAAGTGTTGTGTAAATAGTTTTATCTTTTGCCGGTGGCGAACTCCCATAGTTCTGAGCTTCCTTATACATTTTGAAACAGTGTTCTATTAAATCTTAAATCAACTGGATTAAATCGTAGTCGACTATCAACAAACTGTGTAATAACATAAGATGTGATATGATATAACTATAACGACCACACGGTAATGATACGAAGTTGGTTTAGAAAACCCTTTCGACATTATAATTCTTATAAGTATCCCTCATTCCAATTTGGCAATACAAACTGCAGCAGAAAACTATATTTTTAAATTAAACAAATTCTTGGATTCTCTGGTATTCAAAAATAAACATTTGTTTATTTCCGTACTACTGAAAAGCGAATTAGCTACGGACGTTTTCACCTTTTTAAGTACAAAACCTTTTGGAATATTTTGTTGTTATTGCTAAAACTGTGTATTTGTTGAAAACTCAAATTTTTATTTATAATCACTTACAAAAAATAAAAATGTGTTGATTAAACAATTCATGGAAGTGTTTTTAGTCATACTAAAATATAAAATTTATACTCGTGGCCTTAATTCAAAAACATTAAAATATAAAGTGCATTGAAAAGGTTGCGTCGAGTTGCATGTGAGTGGTCGTAAAGTGCTGACGTGGTGTTTCAGTGAATCATAATTTCCAGTGGATTTTATGGTAAACCATCTTAGGTTCCCATTGGGTGTGGGGTAAGTACATAGATAAGCACACTTATCCAACGCGAAACAACAGAATGTCAATCAGTGTTGAATCCAGGGGGGTGACCGGGGTGAAATCCCCTCCCCCCCCCGGGCAGAACAAAATTCCCCCCCGGAAACATTACCACTTCATATTCATGTTTCTTTACATCTATAAAATAATGGGCGGATTGCGGTGCAATAGGTAAAAATACCCCCCATACGTTTCATTTTCCCCCCCGGAGTAATCAGTCTGAATTCAACACTGATGTCAATAACTACGAAAAGTAATATACGAAATTAAAATTATAACCTTTAATTAACAATTAAGTTAGGTACATGAAGAACAACTTTGTGGAAATATCTTTCAAAACCTAAACAGAAAACCTTCCCATTTCGTATATCGTTTATGTTTATGAGTTTGCGATGGTAGGGGTGCTTGGGGTCATGCTAGTGCAGGAGAGATGATTCAGTGGGTCTGGCCCTCGCTAGCTCTGCATCCCCAATTCTCACGTACGGATTCACGTGTGACTCCTAGACAACAGCATTGACCTGCAGACGAAACTAAGTGAAGGTAGTCAGATATTGTGAAATCTGATGGAAGGTAGCGGTAGCCATCATTACGGCACTTGGTTATAGGGAAGTTGATTCCAACTCCTAGATTTTCTACCTGTATAGCTAGAAAGGCTTTAACGGATGCAGTAATGCAGCAGAAGAGGCAAGAGGAAAACTACTGTATTAAAATCCCTATTCTAACAATACCAAATCTGAAAATGATCCTAGTACCTGGCATCGCCATGGGGTGCGAATAATCCCCGCGTCAAGCAATTCTAAGTAGCATGCGGCTGTAAAAAAAAACAGAAGCCGCATCTGAATACAATAGGAATTTTAAATGTCAAACTCACGTGTAGAGCGAAAAAAATAAAGAACACCACTAAAGAAACGAAGCAAATGGAAATTACAATTGTAGGCATAAGCGAAATGAAATAGCCTGGGAGCGGAAAATGTTAGCTAGTAGATTGCATAGTTTATTACTCCCTGATCAACTACATGGTGTAGCTATATTTCTACACAACGAAAAATAAATCAAATAAAAAGTAGTACCTATTCCGAAAGACTTCATTCAGTAAAAAAAACCAGTTTACATAAACATCATGTCACCTCTACTGAAAAAAACTGATAGAGAAATCGAAATTTTCTATGTAAAAACCATGGTATGAACAATTTAATGAATGGTCAGTAAATACAGCTTAGGAAAACAAAACAATTAGGTAGAATTTAAATAATGTGATAGTTACAAATACCTAAATTAAACTGCATCTAAGAAGGCAGTATATTTAGAAACCACTAAGACAGGGATGAGCAACCTTTTTTTTACAACGGGCCAGCTACAAATTTTAAAATATTGTGCGGGGCGCATGTATGAAACTTATGATAATACAAACACTGAATGATGAACTCAAATTATCTCTTTATTGACAAAATAAACCTAGTATTAAAATAAATATATACTGTTCATTCCTAAATGGAATGGTAAGCGCTGTGAGCTCATTAAATTCGGTTTTTACAGTGAATCGTTCTGTTGGTCTGCTGTTTATCCATTTTTTATTTATCTGCTGTGTGTTTTTGCCTTCTCAACGATTTTATGCCATTCCTTTCTATCTAGGATATCCTTTCTCCATCCTTCTACTCCTAGACTTCTGATGTCAGCATGGACTTCATCTTCCCATCTAGTCTTGGGCCTCCCTCGTGATCTTCCCGTTTCAGGCCTCCAATTGGTTATTCGTCTTATTAACATTTCTTGCTGTCTCCTTTGTATGTGTCCATACCACTTTAGTCTTTGAGCTTTTATATCATTTACGATATTTTCACCCTTAATTTTTTCTCTAATTTCGTGGTTCATTAAGTTTCTTATTTCTCCTTCTGCTGTCTTGACTGGTCCGAATACTTTTCTTAATATTTTCCTTTCTATGATTTTCAGAGCTTCTTCCTCTTTGTTTGTTAGCACCATTGTCTCGGCTGCGTAAGTTATTGTTGGACGTATTGCAGCTTTGTATATTCTAAGTTTTGTGTTTATACTTAGGTGGCTAATTTTAAGAGTTGTTGGTGTTCCCAGTAGGCTCTGTTACCTGCTTTGATTCTTTCCTCTATTTCTATTGTTCGTTCATTCTTTTCGTTGATCGTTACTCCCTAATATTTGAAATTTGCCACTTTTCGAAACTTGTACTGTTGTATATTTTCTGTGTTTCTTCTGCTTACTATCATGTATTTTGTTTTTTCTTCATTTATATTTAGCCCCCTCTTTTTTACCTCCGTTGATAGATCCAATACCAGCTTGTCTAGACTTCGTCTATCTCTTGCGATGAGTGCCAGGTCATCTGCGTAGCCTACTATCTGTGTCATGTTTTTTGTGATTGTCTTTCCCACTTCTGTTGCCTTGACGGCTGCGTCAAGTGTTACATTGAATAAAACTGTTATTACTCTAGCCTTGGAGTTTGCTGCTGTCATTTTTACTAGGCGGATTAGCTTTTCCGGTATTTCGATTCTTTGCATGTCCTCCATTAGTATATACTTATCCACGCTGTCAAACGCGTATTTAAAATCCACGAATATTATATGCAGCTGTGATGCGTGTTCATAGCTTTCTTCTAGTATCTGTGTCATTGTGTGGAAGACGTCGATTGTTGATGCGCCTCTTCTAAAACCGCACTGGTATTCACCCAACTTCTTTTCTGTGTATCTTGTTATCCTTTTTCTTATTAGTGTCGTTAGAAGTTTGTACGTTGCATTCAGGAGTGTTATTTCCCGATAATTAGAACATTTAGTGTGTTCCCCTTTCTTGAAAATGGGTAAAATCAGTCTATGATTCCATTCCGCTGGCATTCTTTCTTCTTTCTATATTTCTACAATTAACTTGCAAATTCTTTCCAGTAGTGTTTCACCTCCATTTTTTATTAACTCGTTTACTACTGTGTCTTGTCCCGCCGCTTTATTCTATTTGAGTTGCTTTATTTTTTGATTATACTCCTCATATGTGGGTAGTTCTTCTTCGTCTTCCTTATTGTTTCCTCTTACTTCGTATATATCCTTCACAGTATTTGTTTCTTCAAAGTAGTTTGTAAAGTTTGTTTCCCATTCTCTTTTGCTTATTTTTGCTGTTGTCTTATTCTTAATGTTTTGGCTCTTTATGTGTTGGAATAATTTCCTGTTGTCTTTGCTGTTTTCTTCCATATTCTTCATCAAATCCTCTATCCACTGCTTCCTTTTTCTTTGGCAGCATTTGTCTGCCTCCTTCTTTTTTCCTTTGTAGAGTGCCCCCTCTAACTATCCTCCTGATGCTGTCCAGTTATTTCTTGCTTGGTTTTTGTACCTGGTTTTACTTTCGCACTCTTCATCGTACCAGTCTTTATTTCTTTTTCTTCCTACTTGTCCTAATGTTTCGTTGGCCGCATTCTATATTTGACTATTTTCCACTCTTTTTCTGTTATCATTTGCACTTGCTGATAATTATCCGTTTATCGATTCCTCAAATTCTTGTCTCGTTTCGGTGTTCTTTAATTTCTCTGTGTTCCATCGCTTTATGTTTGCTCTCGTGTTTTGTTTCTTTATTATTTTGATCTTAATTTTTGTCATTACTAGCAGGTGATCCGTATCTGCGTTTGCTCCTCTGTATGATCTTGTGTCGTTTATTATTCGTATCCCTTGGCCTCATCCATGTTATCTTATGTTCCCTCTTATGTTTGAATGTAGTACTTACTACATATGTATCCGTTATTGTTGCAAAATTGCATAGTCTTTTCCCGTTATTGTTTGTTGTGTTGTCTATGGTTTCTTTGCCCGCTATGTTATCGTTGTATTCCTCTTTGCCGGTTTGTGCGTTAAAGGCCCCTATGATTATTTTAATATCATTTCTTGGGGTGCTTTCGAAAGTGTTTTGAAGCTGTTCGTAGAAATCTTCTTTTTCTTCTTCTTTGGCATCTTCTGTAGGTGCGTACGTATTTATTATAGTTATGTTAGGTTGGATGTTTTCTAATCTCATGGTTGATATTCTGCCACCCCTTGCTTGGAAGTTCAGTACTTTGTCTCTCATCTTGTGACTTATCATAAAGGCTGTGCCGTTTGTGCCTTGTATTCTTTCCCCTGCGTAGTAGATGGTATAACACCTGTTATCAATTTTTCCTTTATCAAGATTTTGAAATTTATTTCTTAAATCCGTGTCGTTCTGTAAATCTATTAATTCCATTTGTAATTCATCCGGAACTGCTTTCACTTCTATATTAAATGGTAAAGAAAAATTGTTAAAATTAACAACGGTTTTTTTTATCTAAAAAATCTGGTTTGATACACGCACGCAACTTCCTTTTACAGTGATCTTATAATTAAAGAAAAATTTGATTTTTTATTTTTAAGCATTTGTCAAAAATTACAAATTCTACAGAAACCGTACAAAATAGGAGTTTGAGAAAGATCGTTAGAGCCGTTTTTGAAAAAATCGAAAAAAAACTAAAAAATTACAAGAATAAACACCATACTTCCGGTTATGCAATTTTCTTCAAAAGCTTGCTGTCGCATCTAGATAGTACACAAAACTTATATATGAAGTTTTAACGCCATACCTATTTTAGTTTATGAGATATTCTGTTCCCAACCAGAGAGACAGAGAGACATGCAGACACACAGACAGACACATAGACAGACTAATAAACAAACACATGTTTTTTGGGTTCAGGGGACTCTAAAACGTAAAGATCTGTTGAAAACTCAATTTCGAATTTTTGGAGTGAATCCAATACTTCCTTTATCGTAAAAAGAAGTAACATTTTAAATCGCGATTCAAATTCCGTTATTAATTTTTGTAAATGCTGGGCATATTTTCGGGTTTCTAAAAGAGTTTAAATACCCTTTGAGCTTTGACTTTACACAGTTTGCCGATGCAGCGTTTGCGGCACATATGCGTAGTGTCAAACGAAGCTGCCTGGCGTAACATTTCATACTAAGAAATGCCGATGTTTAATTTTTGGAAATGATGGCATCAGTGCCTAACTATGATGTCGGCATCATTTCAAAAAATTAAGTTAACACGCCTAGGGTACAATGAGACTGCGAGACACTGTAACAATTTTTAAAAGTCAAAATGGAACAATGGAACAAAGTATGGCGGGCCGCGTGTTGCTCATCCGTGCACTAAGAGATAATAAGGGCAACATCATGAAAAGTGCAATACTGTATGTTTATCAATGAAAGTTTTAGAAATTACTTACTAGTCCAAACATACCCTGACGCAGAACTTCCCATATATCATTCAATAGTTGTGAAAATTTGTCTAATTCTCAAAACAATAAGGAAAGACAGTACCTGCAGTAAAGCTGATATGACACAATCGAGAAAGAAGAAGTCGAATCCAAAATATATAAATAACAAACTGCAAAGCTGTAGAACAGAAAAGAAGCAGGAATATATGCACAACGTGGTAAGATATAGCAGAAATTTAAAATATGGTGTTACAATTTGCGCTCTTGTGTGAAAATGAACTATACACGGTAAGGTCTACACATTACCCTTTTGCTGTGACGTAACAATTTTCTCTCTTTATTTAACTATAAGGAACTGGACGAAACAAATAAATCAGCATTTTTGGTCAGGTCCGCTTTAAGTATGGCTTGTTTTATAATACTGTCAATGTGACATTTGCCCAAAATGACAGTAACATAACGCGCAATAACAAGCAAGAGAACAAGCCTAGAATCTTATTTTAAGCGTTATCGACTTCTTCAAAGAGGAGAAACGTCGGCTTACATAGGTCAAGAATATCTTGGTTTGAATAATGTGCTATTTAGAGCATCCCTTACATTAAAGGTTAGGTATATGTCAATTTCAATTCTACTACCTGCGATGTAAATGATTTTTTTTTAAATTTCAATGCAAAGTAAGACACGTTTTAAACGCTATGTTTTGTTATTTCTGACGTCACAGAAAAAGGGTAATGTGTAGACTTTAGTGTGAATATAATGCACTTTAGTTAGCCGTGAACAATTTCTAACGTAATTATTTTTAAGAAAAAATTTCGTAGAAAAGCTTAGCATATTTTAGTTTACCACAGGCGGCTGAATGATGGTTTTGGAAACTTAACTTTCTCTTCGTTCAATCTCATAAGATGAACGAAAGCAAATTTCTGCAGTTTTTACCTTGTAGACCGAAAAATTTAGCGAAGCTAGATTGCTAGTACATGATACAACGAGTGCCACTTGGCCATAAAAACTAGGCGACTAATACGTGCTGATGTAGGCAAATTCATTTAGTTGGAGTTGTAAATACTCTTGGGGGGCATTTGCGAGGTGTCTACAACTTAACAATTTTGGTGTGAAACTTATAAATTTCAAGAATACATCGTTTTATTGAGCGAAGATGCATTATCACGTTTATGTACGTGACTTAGAAGTCCGAATTTAAAAGCTGATTTGGTAGGCGTAATAGAAATTTTGAGAACGCCTACCGAGTTTTTTTGGTCAAACTGAACTGAGAATTTAGTAGTTAACAAGAAACGTTGTTAATTTTAAGTTGTTCTGTATACGGCAGCAAATACGTGCAAGTATAAGTGTATAAGCCGCGGCTTCGCCTTGGCTTGTACTTGCCTACCTCAAATGTTAATAGGTCCTTACATTCCTTGTTACTTAAATAGCCATTAGCTATCCATATTACATCTATGGTGTATTTTTTTCTACAGTTATATAGTATCCCAACCTTTTGTTTATCTTCCTTAAAGATTGTGCTCCATATCCAAAGTAAATCAGTGCCAAAAAGTCTTCTAAACTTGTAATATTATTTGCTGCTATTTTTCTATTTTTGATGGATTCAGTATTATAATATCGTACTACGAGATATAATATCGATTCTGATCTCTACTGAGTCAACAAACAGCTGGGGGTTCGAGACTCCAACCTCAGGCTACAAGATATTACAAATTACATCGTCATCGGTAGAAAAAACTTTTGCCCATCAACCGACGAAATGTGCAACAGGCAAGAAACGGTTCCTGTTATTTAAACCAGTATTTATCAATTTAGTAGTTTTTAAATTGTTAATAAATTCAGAGACGCAGTTTAACAGAATGCACAATAACATTTTCACTGCCATTACACAGGGCGAGTCTGAAGTATGGAATAAACGTGAGCCTGATGTTAATAACCATTCCAAAATACAAAATGCGTTCAAATTTGAACTAAATTTCAGCGCACGAAATTTATCTTCTTTGTATCCTATTAACGTTGTCGGCGTTTTTAAAATAAAACTTCGTTGTTCATCGATAATGCAGGTACATGTAGTAATTTCGTTTTAAGCTAAAGGAGACACACCTGGCGACCGAGCGGGCCACTCCACGGTTTCTCTTCTCCCGATCCAACGTCGATCAAAAATTTAGCTTAAATAATTGCGCACTGGAAGTCCATAGTGGGGATGCGCACCATCCTGCTAAAACCAAATGTTTTCGTTGACTGCATAGGGGTTATCATGATTTGCAAAGAGTTCCATAATTTCAGGAATAATATTATCCCGCAGCATTTGAACAATACTAAGCCCATACGTTAACTGTCTGGGGTAGCTGGGTGTGAATTTCTTCCCTCTAATGGGGGTTGGTGTCAGTCCAGCAGCTACAGTTGTGTCTGTTTACAGATCCATTCAAACGAAAAGTAGTTGCATCCGACAACACAACATCCGCCAATGGCGAAATTGTCATTTCCAGAAATAACTTCCATTGCTCACTCAGAAAAGTCGAGCATTCTGTCGAAATCGTCTTCTGTTAATTCCTGTACTAAATGTACTTTGTAAGGGTAAAACTTTTTTTTAATTGTTTGAATAGAACGTCTACTCATATTGTGGTTTAAGGCAAGTTGCTGTACAGACGTTTGAGGTTGCTCAACCACATCCAGTAATACCTCAAGATAATTCTATTCATTTGTGGCAGATCTTGGCTTACCAGATTTAGAACGATCGTTTACGCTTCCACTTTCAGTAAATCTTTCTAAAGTTCTACTTACTGTAGATCCACTAATTGGATTCCAATCGAGATGTGCGTGAATTATTAAATAAATGACGTACCTCGTGGTGTGTTCGTCTTATGTCACCATAACCAATCATAAGAATCTCTATCGTTGTCCTTCTGATAAACGATTCATATTACAAAATTGTAAAGATTATTTGGCAGACAATACAACTAAACTACAGGAAGAATTAACTATGTGTGATGTTTATTTTGTCACCTATTAAGCTCTTACTACTTGTTTTTGTTTATTTATGAAGTTTTGTTAATGCAGTGGTTACTAGATTTCACTAAATGTGCAGCGACGAATTAAGCATACCTCAAATGTTTTTTTCTATTTATCTGCGTTATTTTCTTATGCACCTCTATACATGTGTAATATTTCTGAAAACAGACAAAATTGTCGGTTAACCACGGTGCTTTTGGTTTGGTAACACACGACATAATAAAGGAGCATGTTTGTCAAAAAACGCCATTAGATTGCCGTTTAAAAATTTAACCTTAGCGTCTACATCGTCATGATAAAATATAATTTTCCAAAGAAGTACTTGCATATCATATCAACAGAAAAGTTACTAAAACTGAAATAATTATTCAAAATCAGGGTAAGTTTTACATAGTGTTAGTGGTTTGCCAGCTGGCACATCGACGTCACAATATACAAGAAAATTATCAGCAACTTGAAAGCCAGTAACACCAGAGTCGTTCACAATGTCTAGATTATGAAACAATTTTTTGGCTTAGCCTAATTGTTTCGCCATTTATCCAATTATTTCAGTTTTAACCTGTATATTTTTAGTTAAATTATAAATCCTTTTGCATTTCGAATTCGTAAATTTTCCAAACCAACGCATTTTGTACCTGCATCAAGTTCTTATCGTTTGCGCAATGCCCTCTCGACCTCCGCTATCTCTTATCAGAGTGCGAGCCTTCCTCGAGGAAACGAATTTTCGTCCGAGGCATTTATTCTTCTCGCCTCGCGCGGCGCATTTCGCGCGGCCGAGATTTTATGTTAATTATGTCAAATTACGTGCGCTCAACCAATTCCAATGAGCAGTGTGTGCTTCCAAGGGCTGATTATGATCAGGTACGATTGCGCTTTTCTGTTTTATTATTTCCATAGTAATTAGATTTTTCTTAGCTCTTAATTACCAGCTTCATACACGAGTTTTTCTCGGAGGCCAAGCCTTATCGCACTTTCGACAACTGCTGGGTTCGGCGTTGCGGTCTTTTTGGGGATGCTTCTGCAGCAGTTTTCGGCGCATCCACGTCGATTTCAACGATATGGTCGCAGTTCACGACCAACTTATTTGAACCGAAGGGTGCAGCTACCCCGGGCTGGGTTTGCTGTTAGCCATTTGTGCTCGCTGGCGAAGCGAGGTTAGTTCCGAGATTTATCGTGTTTTTTAATACCTGGATTTTACATTTATTTAAAATTTAAATGCCTACGTTTTGCAATTATCAAAATGTAATGTTCAATTTGATACATGCTCTTGCTTTTTACATTAAATTTTCATGCTTATATCTAATTATGCCCAGTATTTAAATTTGCTATTTTTATGTATTTCGACCCTCTGTAAAAGGTACAGTCACGCTTTTTCTATTGTCAATAGCCTAACAGAAGGTTTAATTAAATGACTGAGGTATGCATATTCCACGAATGTTTTTGGTAAATTATTAAAATAACCCGAAAGGGGTTCTTAATTTTATGCGTGTCGCAACCTTCAGTTAAGATACACAATTTTGTTATTACATTATTTACATTTTAATTATTCTGATTATTTACTACTGACATTTCAAAACTTTCTATTGATTATTAATTAAACGCTAGTCACTTGTAGTTTATTTTTCTTCTTATTATTTGAAATCTTTTGATTTCTGGCGCCCATTTCATTTCATTTCCATTTCCTTTTCCTTTTTTTTTTAAGACATTCCAGGGTACATAGCTGATGATTTGAACCTACGATCTAAGGCCGCCGATATTTGAGCTAGTTCGGCCATCGCGGTGAGTAAAGAAAGAGTTTTTCAGAGCTGCCGTGGTGTATAAATGGTAGGGGGGTTGATCTGCGATTTTTACTACCATTGCTTATTTTATTAATTAATCGCAGGTCGGCTTCCTTATTGTTTCAATTATTAGTAACTATTAAATCAGTAAGCATAGAAGATGTAGGCGTAATTCTAGTTGGCTTAACAATAATTTGAGTAAGACCAAAAGTTTCAAACAAAGCAGTAAACCGATTAACAATACAATCTTTGATTTGAAAAAAAATCACATTTAGATCTCTCATGACAATTAAATTGTCGCACATGGGTAATATGATCACGAGCGATTCTTTAAATTCCTTTACAAATTCGTCTATTTTAATAAATGAATTTGGCTAATAGTAAACTGTACCTAATGCCAAATATAAGCTTGGTAGTTTTAAATAAACCCATAGCTGTTCAGAATTTATTTTAGTTACCCTATAGAGCTTTTAATATAAAAAGCTACCCCCCCTCCACCCCCGCGCGAATTAAGATCTCTTGGAATTAAAGAATATTCGGTTATATTAACATTCTTACTAGGTATATTATTACAAAGCCTGGTCTCACCTACAGCAATAAAAATTATGAGTAACGTGTTCACGAAATTCATTAAAATTTGCAGACAATTAACGAACAT
The DNA here is from genome assembly GCA_940337035.1 of Agriotes lineatus. Lineage (NCBI taxonomy): Eukaryota > Metazoa > Arthropoda > Insecta > Coleoptera > Elateridae > Agriotes > Agriotes lineatus. The sequence continues at coordinate 253,513 of CALNHX010000771.1, read as the reverse complement.
ATATTACAGGCACACACAAAAAAACTAAATACAACAATTACTATAATTATAAAAGGAACAAAACAAGTCCAGAAGAAAAACTAATTGAGCAGCAAAAAACTACAATATAGGGAAGTAATGCAACAAGTTGCTAAATACATTTGTAAAAATTAACGGTAATCTAAGCAGTAAATTTAGCGGTGCCTTCATTAAACATCACATTTTGTATTTAATGTTCATATATTTCCTCAAATTCGACCATATCACGCATAGGCAGTTTCTTTCCATTTTTATCTACAAAAATTGTTCCGTCATTAGTCCAGACCTTTCTGTGGGAAAATTTTTCAGTTGCACAAGAAACACTATCCATCCTGGCTTTGAAAAGGTCCTCTTTTATGACTACTGATGACTCACGGAGGTTTTTTCTATTTCTTATTACCAAATTAATAAAACATTTTAAAGATCAAAGGAAACTAGGGGTAAAAGTATCTTCACGTTCGTATTAATACTGAAACAATAGAAGGAAACATTTGCTAACGCAAATTACATCAATTTTTAAAATTGAAAAAACATTTCCGGCGGTCGAATCCCGTTCGTTGCATTCAGCCACCGAGGATTCTTCGCATCCGTGGGATACGGCTGCCTTAAATACAACGCATTTATTATTGACCCTTTTCCTCTCTTTTACAACATTTACCTTGTATCTATTGGGTTCTATTTTCATCAAGAGTAAGCCTGAGCTATGTGCAAAGTATTATATCTATTTATTTCTCAGTTAAAGCAAAAATAAACAACATTTTATTTTTTTTGGTGCTCACCCCGTATCTATGTATCCGAACTTTCCTCAGTTTCATACCAGGTGGACATATAATCTGCTTGAAAAAAATCGTCGTTCTTCAACAAATTATTTCTGAGTTATAGCGGCAATAGGCAGACAGGCAGACGGAATTGAGAAAACCTCTTTTTTGTCATCTAGGGGCTTTGAAACGTGAAGATATGAGGAAATCTCGGACGGTGATTTTCCCACGAATACAGTACTTCCTTTGTCTTTTAGACAAAGGAAGTAAAAATGTAACCTTTTGAGGGTGGTAATCATTGTGTTGACTGTAGTTAATTTCTTAATATTTTTAAGCTATTGCAAAATTTTTCGATGGAATTTGTGAAAAAACAGCTACCGAGAAGCACTCTTTATCTTTCCAAGACAATTTAGATTTTATGCAAGAAGAGTATATTCTACCTAGGTACGCGAAACCCTATAGGAAGATGCTAGGATATACCTGAGCACTCTGTACAGTTAATGCTCAATTTTACCTAAATGAATAGGAAGATTCTATGCATAATGCTTGTACTCTCTAATTAACAAGTAAGGCAACCAAGAAGGCATTATTGCCACAATTGAAAATTAGCTATCAGTTATTGTTTCTAGGCATACAGGGCAACTAAATTACACATGTTTAATAATATGAAGTAATAATCCAGATTTAATATGTACATAAAAAATTACAAAAGCCCACAAAAATACTAATAAACGATTCTTGCTAGTTTTTTTACAATGTACCTCCAGAAGTCACGAGGCATATTTTTCTTAAATGTGTATGAGTAATCCAAATATACCTCAAGTATGTCAACGAACGCTTGAAAAAATATTAGGAAATTGAGGATGATCGTCTCCATAATTATAATTACCGAAGACTACTGCGAAGTAGAATACTTCACTAGAAAATCATTTGAGATAATTAGAAGTAATCGTTTTCAAAATGTATGTCTTATAAATTGTTTGTAACCCCCTATTCCCGTTTTTATTAATACAATACTTTGATTCAATTTTGTACTACCTTGTATGTATCCAATGGTAGTTACTGAAAAAAATATTTGTTTAATTAATAAAAATATATAACTAAGCCGCATTCCATATTTCACTAACCCATAACACATAATATAAAAGGAACTCGCATTGTTATTCTCTATTTTTTCCTATCCCCCCTTTAACTTTCAATAACAAACAAACATCACACCACCTTTGACCAACTTGCGAAGGGTTACCGAACTGAAACATAGGAAAATTCTGCATTAATTAAACCACTGACGTTAAAGCTTCTACACTCAAGGATAGCAAGTTATAGAACTTTATATATATTTGGAAACTCATATCTCATATCAGTTATAAAACGTGCATTTGAATTAAAGCCGAGGAAACATTCCATATATGTAGTTGTAAAGTTAAAAAAATGTGTTAAATATTAGTATGAGAGTGCCCGATCGTAAAATGAAGCACATTTACAGCTTACGGACGACTACGATTTGTGTTAGCTGTGATATTATTTTATAATTGGAGATTATTTTAAGAGTTATTTATTTATTACGTTCACATATTTATTACAATTGGATTACTAATTAAAGGTTTGTGCCCTTCCTTACACTTCAGAGTTTACAAAACTGCGATTGTTGAATTAGTGTACATTCTGGAAAACTTGCATGTGGTTCAAGGAAAAGTTTCTACTTCAGCTAACACCCCCAGTAACCGTTTTTCGAAAATGATCATATGACGTAGACAACTTTTCGTATGAAACCATCTAAAATTTACTTTAAGCCTCCCCCTACAATTTCAACGATTTTTTAAATAAAAGTTAGCTACTAGATAATTTAGTAAAAAAAAGAGAATTTGCCAGATCCCTTTATTCAGATGTTTAAATTCTTGGGTAGCAGTCGATTACTTTCGATTTTAGAAATTTTTTATACAACGTGTTTTTCCAATTTGTAGACAAGCGATTACTTAACTAAGTTTTCAAATTCGACTTGTAGTAGGCAGTCGTATACTACGTTTAACAAGGTGATTAAAAATACATTACTGGAACGGTCTTGAGTCCGAGTGTTACACAGATTAGAAATTAAAAACTGGAGTAAATTTTAAAAAAAATCAATTTCAAATAAAATGATGTGTGGAACCAGCTTGCCAACAACAATTTTCAGTTCAAATTTAGCGTTTGTTTGTGGGATTAACTTCTACTGAATATGTTCGTTAAACGTATTTTTGATGTAAACAACGCAAGACGTATAAAAATTATTTGTTTGTTGGTAACCATTGATTAGTTCAAAATAATTGTCTAACAAATTGACAGTTAACGTGCACTGTGATTTATTACCAGAGCGCAAGTTTGTACTACTTTATATCACCTTTCAGATTTTTTATTATTGAATTTTCTAAGAGTAAAGTGCACTTTATTCCGCGTTTCAGAACTTTATGCTATTTTACCTGTATTCTGGATATTTTATTTTGATACCAAGTACTGATTACAAATATAACGACAAAAGAGGCTTTTAAATAATTTTATTTCATACTGATGTCAAAAATGACATTTTTCGGATTATTTATGGTACAAAAAATGAAACATTAAAGTCCTAGTACTTTAAAGTAAAATGTTAAAGTTCGAGTACTTTAAAATTATACGTCAGTTGTTGACATGAAATCTGAAATGATGTACAACTTTTTATTTAAAATTCATTAACCTTGCAGTATGAAATAAACCGTTGTATTCACCACGAACCAAAAGTGTTTTTAAAGGTCCTCGCAAGTAATTCCGTCCACGGCTGACGCCTCGGACGTAAACAACTTTCTCGTCTTTAAAATGCCACTTTTCGTTCTAGATAAATAAACTACTATTATCCACGATGAATTAATAATAAATGTTTTTTAAGCTTCATTTTCAGGCGTGAAGCGAGTCTTTATCGCCCTCGGGAGATATAATCCTTTTCGTCCGCTGACGCCTTTCTACTTAGCCCTTTTTTATTGGCAATGATATTATGTAATCTGGTTTTTCTATTAACATTAAACTTTAATCGTACATAAAGTGTTGTATGTACCTCAAGCTTAACCAGCGTTTTTGATCCTTGCCGTATTATAGCCCTCGGTGCTCCACACCTCGTGCTATACTTTTAAAAAATTAAGCTATTAAAGTAAAACTTCGATCTGTTTTACAACATTTTAAAATGGACACTGTCGCTATATTTGAAATAATATTAAAGAAATGTGAGGTGATACATGATTCAACTATATTTACAAATAATCTCAGGTTGTGGAAAATACATTTATATGGAAATAATCTGTAGACTATAAAAACCATAATTTGTACTAGTTGGATAGTCTGCGTAGATTTAGATCAACCATTTTGCCAAATTTTACTAAAGAAAACATACATTTATTACAAGTACATAATATACCTAATCAAGCAAAATAAGCTATGACACTTTCAACTTTTTCAATTTCAGAAACTACCAAAGATGATACCTCCACTAACATCGTGCTTATGCAAGCACTACTGCATCTTCATTTTCGGGGTGTTCTTCCTTCTGCTTGGCATAGCCATGGCAGTGTTAAGCAACTGGTTTCTTGATATCGCCCTCAAGGAGTTTGTTTTACAACCAAATTCAGCCCTGGAGCAAGCTTGGAGAAAGCCTGATCTCGAAGCAACAACAAGTGTGTATATTTTCAACTGGACTAATCCCGAAGATGTCCGTAATACCAGCATTAAGCCGAAATTCGAACAACTGGGGCCGTTTAAATTTTTGCAAAAGCTGGAAAAGGTTAACGTGGTTTGGAACCCCAACGATACGGTTACCTACCAGCAGGTCAGCACCTGGCGGCTCAAGGATGAAGAAACTAAAGGAGCCCTTTCGGTCAACGTCACCACAATTGACTTAATTGCTCTGGTAAGAATTGCTCATTTTACCACATATTTCGTAATTAAGAAAAGACGTAAATTTTAACACGTAGTGAAGAAACAGACCATGTTTACTAATAAATCTCCATAACAACTTGGAGGATAGGGATGCACAAAATGGCTAGAAAATTGACGTATAAATTCAGCTAATAATAAACTGTAGTCGAAGATAATGAAGATTAAAATAGGGTTAAAATTAATTACTAAAATTCAAAACCTAGTAAAAGTCAAAAATCAAATCCGTTTCTTTGTAACAACTAGATATATTTGTATTCTTTTTGTAGAACAACTTGTTCATATTTTACAAGAAATCCTCTTTATTAAAACCAGTAATTTCTCTTTTAAATACGTGGTTACGTTGATAATGACTTCAAATTGCAATGCTTGCACCCCATTATTTTTATCGTATTTATTTTCGTAGTTCGTAGTTTACGTTGTAAGGTGTATTTTTAATAATCTGATATAACACTAATCTAAAAATATAGAAGTTGAACACTGGAGAGTGAGACTGGCATATTTTATAAACTGAAAATTTATTGTGAAATGTAATAAAAATCAAAAACAAAATACAAAAACTGAATTGCAATTGCAATTAGAATAAATTTTTTGCATTGACAAATAGTTATATCGAGTGTTTCACTTAAGGTGCGAACATAGGGCAATAGCATGGAAAATTGTATATATGCAGTTTTCTGTTTGCCGCTTGAATTGATAGGATTTATGGTGGTATCAATCGAAAGAGAGAGAAAAAGGCGCTTAATTTGATACTACTTTACTTGCATTTGTTGCTTGTTTAAGATAGAAATAGCTTAAAAACTGTAGCAAATATTTTGCATTTTATTCACAAAAAAGCAGACCAGCCATGATTAAATTTGTTTATGCAAAAATAAATTTTATTATATTAAAACACCACATTACTATTGAGTGTTTAATAAATAAAATTTTTTTCGGCATAAACGAATTTGATCATGGCTGGTCCGTTTTTTGTGAATAAAATGCAAAATATTTATTACAGTTTTAAGCTATTTCTATATTAAACAAGCAACAAATTCAAGTAAAGTAGTATCAAATTAAGCGCTTCTTTTCTCTTTTGATTAATACCACTATTAATCCTATCAATTCAAGCAACAAGCAGGAATTTGCACATATATACGATTACCCATCCTATTTCCCTATGTTAGCACCTGAACTGAAACACTCAGTATAAACACAAAATCGAATTACATCGAACCGAAAGCATCAAATCGTAACAAAAGTAACACATTAATACACAGAATGAATAATAAAAAGCTTGAAATTTGTTAAAACCTAAAACCTTTTTACCAAGCAGTTTCAGTTGTTCGCTACGTACCCGATTCCCTACTCGCTCGTGTAAGGGTGTGTCGCACACCACTATCGCTATATTTGTACCAAAATTAAGTTAGGTAAGTTGTAAAAAGGTCGCATCTTAATTTATTCTTGCATATATTATCTGGATCAACTGTAGAAAACGGTTTTGTATATTATTGAAAATTATTGTTCTATATCAAAAAATGTTGGAAGTCGACAACATTTGTATTTTAAAATCTACGTCTTATAATAATTCAAATGTTTGGACAAAAATAGTGCAGTAATATTAATTACAGATATATATAGAAACCCACAAAGAAGAATATTTTATAAAGTATTGACAATATCGGTTCTCTTCAGTTTTAGACACATAATTAGGTTTTCATCCTTATGACAGTGTTTTAGTTGTTAATAGTATATTACGCAACAAGAGTTGTAAATGGCATATTACGCACGACTAGCAAAGTTGCGCACAAACCGCGTAGCGGTGAGTGCAGTAATTCCAGGAGTGCGTAATTGCTTTACAACTCGAGTTGTGTACTATACTTTATCTAAGACCACACTTATTTCGTTAAATAAAATAGAAATGTTTTATTGACTGTCAAATCATTACTGTCACACCATCTTAAAAATTTGGCGGCTGCACCGCTGCGTACAAACAACAACGATACAATATACGTAACTATAGTAAACAATGCAAAAAAGCATCGTTACTACGAACATAATAAGTGACTAAATCCCTAATCGTGCGATCGACCCACTTTACGCACGCTGTGCGTAAGAACACGCTAGACAACTTGTAAGTTGAATTTTGATCACTTACAGTAGTGGTCGTAGAAAAAATTTAATAAATAGTCTAAAACTATGGAAGATTACTGTAGCAAAAACAAGATGTAAATAGGTAATGAACACGCAGTCAAAAGACGCTGCCTATTCAGAACACATTTGCCAAAATGATAAATTAAAAAAAAACTAACTGAAATCGATGTGTTTTTTTCTTTTGTAGGTAATTTATTTTTAATTTTTTCTACGGGGTCCTTTGCGTCACTTGAATTATTTTTCTCTGTCTCTATTAGCTGAGTTTAAAACAACTGAAATTACTCTTTAATCTAAACTAAATGACAAGGAGTGTTATATAAAAAGCTACTTGTCGACATTACCTAACTTAAATTGCTAGCTTGAATCTATATTTACTTCAGATTGATATTAAATTGTAAGTACGTATAAAACGTAATTATCCGTCGACTTCGGTTTTATGAAAAATGTACGTAATGATTTGTATATAAGATAATTGATTTATGGAAAAACATTACACATTCTCAGCAATTGTCAATTTTATTTATATCATTTTTGACGACGTAATAGTTCAAATGAAATTATGTTTTATAATTTTATCTCCGTCGATATAATAACACACATATTTTAGTTGGCAACTTTGTTATAATTTGTTATTTCTTTTATTTTAATGAATTCACGAGGCAGGTTATTAATTACAAATGTGAAAGTGAATGTACATTAAACTCCAATTATAGAGATGAACAACTATTGTTTTCATTTGGGAATTAGTTATTACTTACATATATTTTTTCGATTAAATCAAAATATTGCCTTGCTTAGATTCTATACTACAATTAATCAAACTTATATATTTAACGCTACTAAGCTTTTGAGTATAGGTTTACATAGTGTTGCTTGTGCAAAACTTATTCGATTGTAGAAACAAAATCATTTCGAACTGTGCATAGTACATTTAGCAATTCCACAAAAAAGTTAAGGTAAATTGGCTAATATACTGGAATTAAAGATTTAGGACTAAAGCTATTTGAATTTAGTCCTTTAACTAAAACTTATACGAGGGTTACTACATAATTTTTCGCAAAGTAAGCTTAGAAATTGATTTCACAATTTTTTATAAGAGTGCCATGAAACAACAACATTTCAGTAGACAACTGAAGTTAACAGATTGATAAAATTGTTTACGGTTCGTATGTGATAAGCTTTTAACTGTTGTGAGTTGTATGAAAAATGGAACTAAGTCGAAGAGATAATCGCGCGACGATTTTTTACGATTTTAAATCGTCTCTCACTCCAAAACAGTGCATCGAACGACTTCGCAATGCTTTTGCGGATGAAGCACCATCAGACGGCACCGTCTACAAGTGGTTTGCAGAATTCCGCCGTGGCCGAAATTTTCTTAATGACGAAGTCCGTGAAGGTCGTCCAAAATCTGCGGTTACTGATGAAAACGTTGACGCTGTACGCCGCCTAGCGGAGCAAGACCGGCGAATCACCTATGCTGTAATTAAGGCATCCTTAAGCATCTCGGGGACTGCAATCAACACACTTCTTCACCAGAATTTGGGTGCCAGAAAGCAGAGCTGTTCAAGATCAATTTAAAAAATATTTAAATCAAAGATCATAGATACTTTTCATTAAGACAAATGATTTAAATCAAAGATCATAGATACTTTTCATTTTACAAATGATTTAAATCAAAGATCATAGATACTTTTCATTTTGACAAATGATTTAAATCAAAGATCATAGATAATTTTCATTTTACAAATGATTTAAATCAAAGATCGTTTTTAAAGATTTAAATCTTTTTAAAAGGAATAAATCCATTTAAAGATTGCAATCAAAAAGTAGATACTGGTAGGTATTTAAATTAGCAATGAAACTTTTATTTATGTGTTCAGAAAACAAAAATATGACGTCAATAAATCTGTTTTAAAAATCGTATAGTATGAAACCAACCAAAAAAAGCATTAAAACCCAAACTAAGAAGTTAATTAAAATTTATTCTGCCCACAAATACTTTTTAATGAAATCACAAAAAAATGGGAAATGGGTTTACAGTATTTTTTTATTATTTAATTGATTTTCCTTAAAAGTGTTATTAGTCTAACTAAAAAATCTATTTAAAAGTTTAGCTAGGGCTTTCTTTGTTTGTCGATTTCAGACTGATTACTTTTCATGTTGCAGAAATCAGTAACAGCAGTTACCATAATAAAGTATGTAATTGTATGAATGTATGATGTATGAGTATAAGTGTTGTATGGTGTATGTAACCATTATAACCAAGTTTATGGCGAATACTGTTGCTGTATAGTGTATTGTATAAATATAGGTATAAAGAACAAAAATACGCTTTTAAAAAATTGCAGCAGTTGCAGGTAAATTCACGAATCCACAGGAATACACAGGCTCTGTAAAATGATTTAAATTTTGTATTTAGGTATTTAAATCATTTTAGAAAGATTTAAATCGTTTTAAAAAGATTTAAATATTTTTAGAGATTTAAATCATTTTGAAAAGATTTAAATCTTAATTTTTAAGTAAAAATCAAAGATACTTTTCAAAAAGATTTAAATCATAAATCAAAAATCATTTTCTGAAAAAAGATTTAAAATCAAAGTGTTTGAATAAAAAAAAGTATTTAAATCAAAAAAAGATTTAAATCTCACTAATTTGTGACAGCTCTGCCAGAAAGATGTGCACGCGTTGGGTGCCATATAATTTGGATGAAGCTCAAAAACTAGCACGTGTGGATTGGTGCAAGAAAATGCTGAAGAGGTTTGCAAGTGGTCAATCAAAACATGCGTATGACATTGTCACCGGTGACGAAACATGGATTTATTGTTATGAACCGTAAACGAAACGATAATCGGCACAGTGGATCTTCTAAAGTGAAGCAAAGCCAACAAAATTTATGCGATCTCGCAGTACAAGTAAGAAGATGGTTGCTTCGTTCTTTAGCCGATCAGGCTATCTTGTAACAATTCATTTGTTTACCAGCAGTCGTAGAGAGAGTATGTACGTACACAACGTCCTTGAAGTCACCTAATCCTACACCATGACAATGTACCACTCCATACCGCTGCTCAAACAATGGTATTTTTGGCCTCTGTAAATGTGGAACTTCTGGGTCACCCACCTTATAGCCCCGACTTGGCACGGTATAATTTCTATTTATTCCTCACAATCACGAATAAATTGCGTGTTTAACTCCCCCGATTAGGCTGTTGGGGCATATAATAACATGGTGGCTGTGGTGCCTCCAGAACAATGGTCACGGGTATTTGAGGACTGGTTCAATAGAAGAAATAAATGCATACAATGTAAAGGAGAATATTTTAAAGAACAATAAACTTAAAATCCGTCATAGTTTGTTATCTTATGTATGTTTTTGCGGAAATGTATCTAGTGGCCCTCGTATATTAAAGAAAGGTTTTTTAAGGAGATTTTAGCCAAAACGAATGTATTAAAATTTTAATTAAAGTTGACTTTTTTTAAATAAAGTAAACGTCGTTTTGCCATAACATATTTTAATAAATTTTATTGTTCATTGAAATGTTAAACAGTGTTTAACATGATCGCGTCTTCGAATGTTAAGATACATTTAACATGCATCCACTCACTTAACATGCATGCACTCGCGTCCTCGAATGTTAAGATACATTTAACATGCACGCACTATAGCAACATCACACATATTCAAGTCCGATTTCGATTTAGCAGTTTTTAGTAATTATTATTGATTCAAAATTATTGCCTCAAAAATAAACTAATGAACGCATTTCGAGGGGTAACTGTCATAACATTTCTCACATAAATTACCACTCTCGCTTCGCTCCGCTCGCTCGAGTGGTAAAAATATGCTCGAATGTTAAGACTGGGTTACCCCTCTAAATACGTTAATTACTATTACCAACAACCTACTTTATATTTCAATTGTAAATTTTAATTAAATACTGCTAAATTGTAATTGAAGAAGCCATACGAATAGGCCGACGAATTGAAATTTCGCAACAAATTGAAATTATTTAACCAGATCTATTAGAAAGTGCTGTTAATAACATAGGAGAAAGATCTTGTTGAAGAATAAAATGGCGGACATATTCAACATTTAAGCTGAATCCAACAAACTCACATCTTTATGAGTATAAATGTGTTATTCTCTTATGTATACGATAATTTTTAAAATATTACATCTATTTCAAAATCTAACTTTCCTTTGGATAACCTATATTTACAGTTGGTTACATAATGCCCTTATTATTTCATAGTACCAGAAAATACAAGAGCAAGAGCAGGTGTAGGCTGCTTAATCAAGGAGGAACTAGCGGTAAATATTCAGAAATGGAAAGGATGGAATGAAAGATTATTAACAGTAGAACTAAAAGAAACAAATGGAGACATAATAACAGTAATAGCTGTATACGGGCCAGATGATAATGATGCAAAAGTAAACAAAGATAAATTCTGGGAAGAATTAACTGTAGCAAAAGAAAATAGTAAAGGAAAGATATACGTAGCGGGAGACCTAAATAGCAGTGGGGAAACAAGTAAACAAATCCATCAAAGCTGTAGGAAGATTTGGAGAAGATACAAAGAATAATAATGGGGAACGATTAATAGAATATTGCACTCTAAATAATTTATTAGTAACAAATACATTCTATCAACATAAAGATATTCATAAATTTATAAGGGAAGTCACCAGCAGAAATGAAAAATCTATTATCGACTATATATTAGTGGAAAAAACAAACAGAAGAAAAGTGAATGATGTCAAAGTCAGTCGAGGACCAGAAATCTATAGCGACCACTACCTAGTGATAGCAAAAATAGTAGACGAGAACAACAGTAGAAAGGACGAAACAAAGAAAATATCTAAAAAAGTGGAGTACCAAACAACTAAAACCTATAAGCTAAACGATATACATGTAGAAGTTAGCAGGAGATATAAAGAAATCTTAAGTAATAAAATTAAAGCATTTGGAAATGACTTGGAAGAAGCAAATACTCAACAACTATGGAAACATTTCAAAAATATGATATTGGATGCAGCATTAGAAGCTTGCGGGAAAAGTAGAACAACTAATACCAGAAAGCAAACAGCATGGTGGAACGAGAGTATTAAGGAACAAATTAAGAAAAAGAAAGAATACTGGAAGGCATACCTTGGTAATAGAAACGAAGAGACATACAAAAGATATAAATATCAAAGAATAAAAGTTAAGAACTTAATACTTACAGCAAAACAAGACACATGGAAAGAATTCGAGGAAAGACTGGAAAGAAATAGTAAAGGCAATCAGAAGCTGTTCTATAAAGGACTAAAGTCATTACGAAACAATAAAGCAACGTACAATAATAAGATAAGAAATAAGAAAGGAGAAATATTAACAGAAGACACAGATGTTATGAAAAGGTGGAGGGAACTTTTCAAAGAATTATTAAATCCAACACAACCAGAAACAAAAGCAGAAGACATTAATACAATAGTAAATAATGAAATAAGTATAGACGAGCAAGAAGTGATGAACGGAGAGGAAATAAATAGAGCTACAAGAAATGAGAGAAGCCATTAAAAATATAAAAAATGGCAAAGCACCCGGGTACGACAAAATAAAACCTGAAATGTTAAAGCATATGGAAGAAGACGAATGCTGCTGCTAAATATTTATAATAAAGTGTGGAGTGAAAAGGCTATACCAAAAGACTGGGAAGTAGGACTGGTCCTACCGGTGCACAAAAATGGTGACAACACGCTGTGCAATAATTATAGAGGGATCACATTGTTAAGTGTACCCATGAAGATATACGAGCAGATACTGGAAAAGCGACTAAGAGGAGACACTCTCGGAATCACAAAGTGGATTCAGAAAAGGACATAACGCTCAAGACCATATTTTTACAATTAAAGAAATAATTAAGAAAACGGTACCGTACAACAAGAAAGTATTCTTGGCTTTTATTGACTTAAACAAAGCATTCGATCGAGTCAAAAGAAGGAAGATATGGGAAAGCCTGAACAGGAGAGGAGTTGATAGAAACTTGATAGAGGCTATCAAAAGCCTTTACAAGAACAATGTTAATTATATCATGAGCAAGAATTTGATATCAGAAAGTTTTAATACAAATGAAGGATTAAGACAGGAGGGAGTCATAAGCCCGGTATTATTCACAATATTTATGGATGATATTATAAATACGTGCAATGCAAGAGTTAAAAAATTAAAGCTGGGTTATAGAAACCTGCAGATAGTACAGATAGCAGAATGCGCATTTGCAGACGATGTCGCAATAATGGCAGAAAATGAAGCGGACCTGCAAATAAACTTAAATGTATGGAACGAACTGCTAAAACAGTTCAATATGAAAGTGAACCTAGACAAGACGAAAGTGATGGTATTAACAAAGGAGACGTATAAAATTAACATCCAAATAGAAGGGAAAGACATAGAACAAGTCAGCCACTTTGAATATTTAGGAGTCACAATAGAGGCGACGGGAAGACAAGAAATAGACCTCACGAAGGGAGTAGAGAAAACTAATAAAGTATACTACCCAATAAAGGACAAATTCCTAAATAAAAGAGAAGTGTCGAGACAAACAAAGATAATCATCTTCAAAACATTATACCGACCAATACTTACCTATGGCTGGGAGACATGGGTCGTATCAAGAAGGATGAGAAATAAGTTACAAGCAGCAGAGATGCGTTACTTAAGAAGAGTTAAAGGGATTACAAGGTGGGATCGGATACGGAATGATTTAGTAAGAGAAGAACTAGGGATAGAAACAATACAACACTACATAGAGAAGAGACAACTAGGATGGTGGGGACATTTACAGAGGATGGATAACAGACCAGTAAAGCAAGTATGGCAAGCAAAAGTGGCATACAGAAGAGGCAGAGGAAGACCTCAAGAAACGTGGGACGACGTAGTGGGGAAACTACTGTCAGACAAAGGGAGAACATGACAGGAGGCAAGTGTTCTGGCTAGAAATAAAAAAGAGTGGAACAAGTTTGTACATGTGAGCAATTGAATAAACAATGCAAATCAGTTAACTATTACAAGAAACAGTAGATTTTATTTTATTTTGTTTTATTTCATTTTAACAATGTTTATTTATGTATAGAATTACAATCTAAGTTGAATAGGTTTAAGTGGAATAAGATGTAGAGTTGAACCCTACACCATCATATGGTAGAAGGTTATTCTGATAATATATATATATCAGATCATCATATATATATTTCATAGTTGTAGATAAAGAGATTTTGTAATAATTATTTACTTAGACTTGTTACCGCGTTACACGCAGTGACGTGGTTAGATATGAAATTCCTTTTTGCTTCTTGGCGCCATGTCCTCTTCTTAGTTAATATGTTAATAGCCATGTCACTCTAAGACTTTCGTGGTTTGCCTTTTTATCAAATACAACTCATTTCGTTTTCCTACATTATCTGTGTTGCTTTTTGAACCTCCATTCACCATAAATTTGTGACCCAACCAGCGGATTTTCTGCTTACCAACATTGATGTGTGTAACATTTCATGAGGTTTAGCCCCTCCCGTGGTACTTTAAATTTAAATAAGACGTCTCTTCTTCTTCTTCTACGTTTACATAGATCAACGATCTGTTTTTTAACCGTTTAAATTTTCTAGGGAGCTCGATTGCCAGCTTTTTGGGGGTCTACTCGAGGGGCGGAAATTTAATGGTTTTTCTTTCATTGCTATGCGTACTACTATGTTGTTTTCCATTCGAGTGTTCCATATCCGTACCAGTATTTTTCTCAACTTTACTATATCCTCCACTTCACACATGTTTCTAATATCGCTCTTTCGAGTTCGATCTCTCATCAGACAGGTGACAATATTTGCCAAAAAAAAAACAGGAAAGTGGTTTCTCCTGCAGTGTTATCGGGCTGAAATTGACTTCAAACATGAACAAAAAAAGACAAATTGTTTACAGAAGTCTATTAATCTTAAAAGCCAAATAAAAGCCTATATAAAACATAAAGGAAAGATAAATAAAACTAGGATTGCTTCTAATAAAACCTACTTTAGAGAGCATTTGCTACTCGCATATACGTACACAACATCCATGTTTCATCAATTAAAATAACGTCGAAAGAATAATTCTTTAAAATCTCAAGTGTAAAAATGTTGCCCAAGGCGGCCAAGTCCTGGAGCCAGCCCTGGCTTAGCTTGTACGCACGAAAAACGAACTCGATTCGCACACGTAAACAGATTCCTGAAGCCTGCTTTTCCTGGATTCCCACCTAGCTGGACGCGGACTCTATCTCGTACCTTCCTATATCGAATTACTTTCGTTCCTCAATGTTGCACTGAATTGTGTCATCGAAACTACCGATGGGGTGATGCTGTGAATCGCCTATAGCGATCAGGTGCTCAATAACTGCTGAATTTGCATTTTCCAAAAATGGGCGCTTTTAAATTACCTTTGAATATGGCACAAAATGGTGTATTTACCTGTACACCCTGAAAATGCGTTTGACTACTCACAAGCGCTTCTCCGCTGCACTTTACACTTACGTGCAATAATTGCTTGCTCATCGCCGCTGGGAAGTAACAATCGCCGTAGGCGAAATTTACTTCTCCGCCGGCACCACACCAGAAGATGGATACGTACGAACCCGGCATGGCCCGCATGCTAATAATTGTTTTTTTGTGAAACAATCTTTAGTTAAACGCCCTTCTTCCCGCGAACAAATTCTGGATTAGCGTTTAACGTTACACAGGCAAACTAAATTTCATAATGGGTTAACTGCACAGGGACGGTTCTACACACTTTTGATATTTAGAGAAAACAATGCTTAGATCTAATTTGGAACAATAAAACAGAAAATGCAACTTAGTTTATCTTTTAAGTATGAAAGTAGGTCTAACATGCAAGAAATGCCAGTTGGCTCATCCCATGTTTAATGGTGCTTCTTCCATATCTTTTGTACTATTCATCTTAAAAAAATAATTTCTGCTGTCTGACATCTACATTCCTGTCTTTTTCATAGTGTTCATCATTCACAATCTTATAATGTTAACGTCGCGAAACACATTGAATTATACTCGTACGCGTATAACCGCAGCTTACTTTTCCTAGTTACCTCCTTTGTTCTCTATCAAACAATTAGAAATGGCATAGTATAAGTAGTTGCTGTTTTTGATTCTGTGCAGTTTTTTATTCTCCCCACTTTTATTTTATTGCAATACCCAGGCAGTTGAAACTTGCTCTATTCCCTCGTTGTTCAATTGAATACTCAGTTTTTCAGGATATTAATATGGTTTGCGTTTTCACAGTTCTTATTTCCATATTTTTTTATATAGTACTCTCGTGTTCCATATTTCAAAGTTTTGTTATGGGTCTCTGTCGGCTTTTGGCTATGATTACCATACGTCTACAGTGGTGTCGACTGGTGGCATCTTCCTGCACCCTATTTTTTGCTAATTTGTCTTTTACATTATCTTATAACTTTATCTAGTCATTACAAGAACAGAATCTTGTAGTAAGTTCTAACACAGTTGTGATAGATCGTGTAAATTTACTTGTTTGTTTAGTAGAATGTTCCATAATTTTGTACTGAGTCACTTAGTTAGATTAATGAATATATAGCATCATGTCGATTCCTTCCTCGTTTGAAACCAAATTGTTTCACTTCTAGTTACCCCTTGACCACTTCTTTTAACCTTTCCCCTAGGTTCCTTTTGTTCACTTTACATACTGTACTGAATAATATTAACCAATGTTGCACAATATCTTTGCTTCGCCACTCTTCATCTAGAACCTGCAATAGTAGGTAAGTGCTTTTCTTCTATTCACATGTAACTCAACATTTCGGGTACGATATTATCATATCCAGCTGACTTGCCCAATTTAGTTTTCATTAAGGATTTTTCCGGTTTCTTCATTGCAATTACGTGTTGCTTCCTTTCCGTTCGTGTTAATTGCTTAGCTTGTCTCTAATTACTTTCCATCTTTTAACTATATTTTATGTCGTGCTTTAAGAGTTTGCCATGCTTGTCTATGAATTTCAATTGTGCTGTTTCAATTTTTCCTAAGTTTCAGCAAATTTTGTAGAATTTTGGTTTTCTTTGAAAATGTTCTTAGCTTGCCATCTTTACTTTCATAATCTTAATTGTAACTGTGATTCTTTGGTTGCTATATGCCTACTACTCGAATATTTCTTCCAGTTGGTTTTTTTCAACTTCACTTCCTTTTTATTGGTATTGTCTAGAATGCCTATGGTTGCTTTTCGTCCTGCCACATACTCCTTTCGTTTGTTTAGTTATAGAATTCCCGATAGTTTGATCACTCCTTCGTTCTTCTTCTGTGCGTTTACGTGTTGTACTTTGTTCTATCTTCTCTTTGACTTTTTTGTAGTCGTAGTGGATTACAGAGCTTTCGCTTTTACTTGATTGACTTTTTATTAGTGCATATATTATTTTATGTTGATTGTTATTTAATTATTGTTTGCACAAAATTCAAATCGTGATTTTCCATTATTGTTGAATATTTCTCTGGGAACTGTTGATATTACATTTTTATCACTCTTGGGTTAAAATCACCCAAAAGTATTAATTCACTCACCGAGTCCTTCTATCGTTTTTTGTAAGAATTCATAATATTTACTTGCTTTTTCTTCACTTTCGTCATCATTTGAAGGATAAGTTACTATACTGCATTTAACTTAAATAATAAGAAAACACCATGTAATTAACATATATTTTGGCGTGACGTAAATTTTGCTAATTTAAACTAATTTTAGTTATCAACCAACAGACATCGATTCTCGTCTTCCTTTAACCTTATACGAGCATGAATGCAACTACAATTCTAAAAATTATTTCAAACACTACAAAAATAAATTAAGCGCATTAAGTTGCCATACTAAATTTAGCTTTCTATCTTGTACTAATAGATGACCCAAGCTTGAACTTTTTAGTGCACCGCTCATAAGATACGTTATTGGGATTATTGGTCGAAGACATCGTCCTGGGCTATCGCCTCTGCATCTTTAGATTCAAGAATGGACCTAACTAGAACGGCTAGTGAACTGCTATTTGAAGGATACGAGGATCCAATTCTAGAAATAATGAAATATGTTCCATTTTTAGTACCTGACGTACCCCGATTTGAGAGATTCGGTTGGTTTGCAACTGTAAGTACCTTATATGTTTATTGGAAAAAACTATATGGAATAATATAGCCAGTCTATAAAATAAATCATTTCAAATTTTAAGTTAATTTCTAGATTATATTAATTGCATTCAAATGTTATAGAAAAACGCATCTAGTGATTTCGATGGAGTATTTAATATGAATACGGGAAGTTCTGGAAGCTTCGAACTTCGTAACTGGAATTACTATAGCGAAACTCCGTATTTCGAAAAATCCTGTGCGAAGGTAAGAGGAACAGCAGGTGACCTTTACTCTGCAAAACGGTCTCCAGACTTCGTTGAAATATTCTTGTCCGATATATGTAGAAATCTTCTACTGGAATATGAAGAAGAAATGACCGTGAATGGAATTCTGGGTTACAAATATAAAGTTGGAGACAGAATTCTTGATAATGGTAAGTTGGAAGTTAATTTAACAGAAAAACAAATATTTGCATTCAGTAATTCAACTTGATATTAAATTCGATTTAAGAAACAGGCTGAGAAATCTCAAAGCTGGAATCAAAATAGATTTAAAAGTCTACCAAAATAGATATGAAACCCATTTTTCACTTCAGGAACCATTTATCCCGAAAATAAATGTTACTGTGCTGGAGACTGCATGCCTTCAGGAATGGTCAACAGTTCTTCATGCCGATATGGATTACCAGCCTATGTGTCTCTTCCGAACTTCTATGGCGCTGATCCTTACTATACGAATGCCATCGAAGGTCTACATCCTGAAAAGGAAAAACACGAAGGTTATTTAGTGCTTGAACCTGTAAGTATATAAATAAAGCAGTAAATTAAATACTGCTCTGATGATGATTGTTAATTATGGCCGTTGCTAAACCTATTTTTAATTTTCAGACTACTGGCATCCCTTTAAAGGCTGTCCTCAGACTTCAGTTGAATACTTTGGTGCATCCAATAGAGCATATAGCGTAAGCGTATTTTACAAAATTAAATATAGTGTAGAACATGGTATTTATTTGTCAAAAGAAATATGTACCATCTAAGTGGTCATTAGGTATTCACGAGGAACTCATGGATGTGATTTTTAATTTTTTTTACTCACTTTCATTTTCAAATTTAGTTGATTCGTTTTTCTCAAAAACAGATATAAATATATTAAAACTCTCATTTAATATTTCACTTATGTTTCAAATACAGATTAGATAGAGGCACCACATCATCATTACTTCCAAGGCCAGACAAACTTCTGTCATTACCATTTGTTTAAAGTATATGATTCCGCCTTTGATAAAAAAAAAGTATTTTACAGTGAAACTACTTTTTTGCACTACTTGTCTCAGAACGCACCGTTATTGGCCTATCTTTAGGTCGTGAAGTTGTTTTTCTCCACCATGGAAGAGAAAGTAAAATAAACAATTTTCACCATGGTAACTAATAAATTGCTAAGTTACCAAATATGACTATTTTAATTTTGACGTTTTAAAGAGCTGTATTGTCAGGTTGACAGTTACAATATTTTCGAAAATTTTTGGGAATTTAGGTATTAAGCCGTTTGGTAGTGCAAAAAATAGTATATACACCACGGTAGCGAATCGTCTTATAACCTTCGCGCTTTAGATACTTCGCGTTTCGCGCTCAGTATCTAATATGAGCTCAGGTTATAATACTGCGCTTCGCTACCTTGATGTATAATACCGATGGGGCCACAATTATATATAACAGCAGTGGGATAACATGAACAAGAATATAGCATGTATTGCTTGAGTAAGAAAGAGATAAACATAGTAGCAAATATTCGAGAAGGCTTGACGCTTAATTTAATTATGACATTTGTCAACTAAACATGCCTACTAAAATAATTTTTTCGTATGGCCATCTCTTTCTTACCCAAGCATTCTATTTTGTTATTCATGTTATCTCATTACTGTTATATATAATTATGGCCCCATCCGTATACAATTTACATAAGGTGACCTGCTATAACATCTGCACATATGACCACACCAAATTTTCGTACCTGGTACAACTAAACATTAATGATTTGTCACCTTTACGTTTAAATTGTGTTATGTATTGAGGTTATTAAGTATGGTTTTCTAAACGGTTTATGATTATAAACTTTTCCGGAGATTATTGAAAAACATGCATAAAAAATAATAAACCACCCGTTTGTGGTGTGAAAGCTAACTATAAAGCCAGTCTATTATTTTCACGTGCTTTTGTAAATAAATTAAATGTAATCAATATCAAAATTAAAAGGATGGACAAGATTACTATAATTAATATAATACTTGATAACTGTATTTTGAAGAGAGTTCCACTCTATACTTTGTCACATTCACTATTTGGTTTTGAACAGTGCTTCGAAACAAAAAGAAGAAGTCTTATAATTCTATACAAACTAAAACCTTCATTCATTCAAAATTTGCTAGTACGGAAAAGAACTGAATATGGAGAAAGTGCTGCATCTATTAAGGATATGCAACCCAACATGCAGACTAACAGCATTGTTCTTACATCTTAAGTAGTGATGGGCATAACCGGACAATTTTCATAACCGAATTATTTGCATTCGAATCATATTGATAACCGATTGATTATTTGAATAATGATTCGAATCAATTTTGGCTCTCGATTCGTTTCGATTAAGTCAGCCGGTTTTCCGGTTGGCGGTTCACCGTCATCAGCATCGGCATCGTAACTTGCAGATAGCAGAGGAACTCAGTTAATCGTTAATTATAATAATTGTATAAATGATTCTTATTTGATTTCTATGGAGTTTAAACCATTGAGAATAGCTATATCAATACTAATCATAGAGAAATTATAAATATGCGAATACAAAGTATCTATTGAATCTATTTTTAGTTCCTAAAATTCTCTAATAGTCACCCTTCCCTTTTCGCTTGCACATCATACCGGTATATTTCAGAATCCATCATTTATCTACGTTCAGCCTTCCGCGGTTCTAAGAACGCACACTTAAAATTTTCTACATCGAAATCCACTTCTTGTCCCGACTGCTCCGTTATTAAAAATTAAATATAAATCTTTTACGATATTGGAAAATCTTATTTCGCTTTCTGTTTATCTCTTATTAGGCATAATCAACCGCGTTTCTAAGCAAAAATTTAGGCCGTTATAAATTAATACCAACCTTCGGAAAATCTCATAGTCAGCAGAACGTTATCTTTAATAGGAATGGACCCATAAATTTAACTCGTCGACTGGGAGTATCAAATGTCTTAATAACATCAACAAGCAGCCGCGGCCTCACTTGGGTCAATCAAGTACATACGTAGAAAAGGTTACATAAGTTATGAATGCTGTATTATTTACAGAATTTCGATCACTCGCAGGTCGCTGAGACGCGGCACGTAGTACGTATCAGGATGAGGTTATTTTTTATCCGAATACTTGGAACGAAAACCGAGTTACACAGGTTATTTCAATAACCGGATAACCGGTTATTTTTGATTCGAATAAGCCCATCACTAATCTTAAGGCTCATAAGGACAGGGGGTAGGCAACACATTTTACAAGAATACATTATTTGAAATGTAATAAACTTGTAATGTTATTTCTGTCTGTCTGAATCAACTTGGAAGATGCCTGGCTACATTAATATGAATCTTAACTATATTACTTGCGGTTTACCAATATGTTGTGCTTATATTCAATTTTGATCAGGTAGAAATTAATAAAATGTGATTTTTCAATTAACTAAATATTAACTACAAGAGTGACACTTTTTAAAAAATGGTGATGTACAAGGGTGTATAAACACAATTAATACCAAAATCAATATTGACAATATACTTTGACATTTCTGTAAACCCGGAATCATTCAAAAACTGTATCTAAATCTAACAAAATTACTAAACACAGTACTTGAAAAGCATCTATATATTTGAAACACAAGCCGTCTTTATTGTACAAGTCGCTTGCTACTTCTACTGCACGAGTTTTTATCATTATGATTCAAATACTAGTTATTAACATGTAGATTTGTTTTCGCACGTAGGTACTTTCTTTCGTTTCATACACGAATTTCTAATTTCGTTTCCGTAGCTTATAAGCTTCGGTTGGCGAATTTCTAATTAATAACAAAACCAAAGCGTTAACTGTTAGTTAAGTTTGAATTTATTCGTACTTTAACTTACTTTAACAATTATTATGTGCTGTACTCATTTGTAGTAAGTATCATGTAGGTATGTATTAATACCGAATATTATTTTCCAGAATATTCGAAGATGTTCCTACATTCTTCTTCCCTTTGATTTGGATAGAGCACGACATCGAATTATCAAGTGACCAAGCGTTCTCATTAACACTGTTATTATATACTCCTCTTATCTTAAGTGGAATTTCGTACGTTTCAATAATACTAGGGGTGTGCTTTTTAATAGTTTTTGTGTACAAAACCTGGGTCGTTTCACTATGCGTAGAAATGTGCCTAAATACACAAAGCATTTATCTGACACCTGAAGATGTACCGCTTAAATGTGATGAAGATAAAGTAATTGTAAATAATAGCAATGACTGTATAGGTTAGTTTTATAATAATAAATGTTTTGTAAATAATTGTATTGGTTTGGCTATCCAGTTCACACATATAGAAATTGGACCAATAGAAACTGCGATATTGTTTTTCATCGCCACATACAGTTAAATCTAATAGAAGACTGTTTCAAGTAAAATGAAAACTTTTATTATAAATATTTACATAGAACCCCAGTTTATTGCATTGAGTTAATGCTGCTATGCTTTTTATTATCTGATGTTCTCCATCTCTGCTTTAGCCAGTATCGATGTGTCTTTCTTTCAGAATAAAGCCAAAGGTAAAACTAATGCATCGAACTATTTTAATAGTTATGGGAAATAACAACAATAACCAAAGTTGGTGATGAACTGAGGATATCGTAGTATGTCTTACTTAGAGGAATTTTTTGACCTGCAGAGCGAGGAATTTTCTAATCTCCAGAGGGGGGAACTGTGTAACAGAGACACGTGATACAATTTCCAAAATAAATGTTTGATTATGGAGAACAAAAATATTAATTGAGCTTTTCTTCAAATTTTTTATATTCAGTTTTGAGCTTATTATTTCCTATTGCATATTTATCGATTCTGCGACTGTAGATAACCGAATCTCATCAAAGCAATAGAATGGAAAAGATGACACGAAAAGTTGCTACTTTTGTTGCCGGGCTCCATAGCTCCATGGCTACTGATCTAAGCGTCGAGAGTTCGATCCCCGATCCCGGTTAGGTTTTTAAAAATTAAAAAAATGCGGATAAAAACCTCTGCAGAATGTCATCATTCGGAAGTGATGTAAACCTCATGTTACTACGATGTGTAGACTGTAAAAGATCCCTTGCTAAGGTTGGAACTCCTTAGTCTCGGCAAATTCTAAGTAGGACTTAGGTACCTAGTACTCTGCATGCGTAGACCTTGTTCATGGGGTTGGCAAAAAGGGCCTATAAAGGCCTACTTGTTTGACATGAGTCTCCCCATAAATACTACTACTACTACTGCTACGTTTGTTCGTTTGCCTTCGTTAGATAACACTAAGCAATGAATGAATTCCAGAATCTGTTGGTTGCTTGATATAGCACTTCGTTTTCTTTTTCTAGAAGGACAAACTGAACTACTAAATGCAATTTCCTTTTTGACGGAAAAGTATTTACAATAATTATTGCTCAATATTGCTAAATGATCTTGTCTGGTTAAAAGGGACCTCTTTCTGAAATTCTTCTCTGGAAGGCCATTAGAGATTAATATACATATATTGGAATTATCCTCTGAAATGAAAAAATAAGACGATGGAGTAATTATAAAGTGTCCACTAACTAGACCAATTCTACTGAAAACGATATGTCAATAATTACTGTTCTTCGATGTGCCATAACTTGTAGAAACGTTGATTATAAATTTTGATGATTTAATTGTTGGTTGATGTTCTAAAAAGTGTTATTGTACATCATATGCTGAACCACTCTTATATGATTGCGTACATTAACTAAGAATTTCTACTCCTACCTAGTTCTCTTGATCGTTCCGCTTGATTTATCTAAATTATACATTTAATTGTTCTTTCCTTCACCGTTTTGCTTATTTAATTATGTTTTGCATTCTTGAAGAAATGTAATTTATAATATGATCGACGATGTATTCTCAGTATTCATAATTCAAATGTGTTCAAGTATCTTTGCGTAGCTTCTGTAAGCGCCTATATTTCAACGCTGTATACGAAATAAACCCGGTGAACTATGAAACTCAGAACCCCGTACTTCTTGAGACTGCAACCTAATGTAAACATATGGCAATTCCGGCGCTCACTATTTATATAAATAGCCCAGGCATTTAAACAAATTTTAAAGCAAACGTAAAAAATAATGTAATCCTCTTTTGGTACAAATGTTCCTTAGTATCCTAGGAGCAACCCTTCAAAAGTCCTCGCCTATGGAGTGCCGTAGCCATAGCATTTTGGAGCACAAAAAGGTCAAGAGCAGTAACATAAGAAAAATTTAAAGAAAACCTAAAACAAACACTACAGTACTGCTTTTTGGTAAAACAGTTTCTCAACACCATAGAAGCAACCCTTTAAAAGTCTCCACCTCTCTGGGGTGCCGACGTTGTAGTTGTTTCGTACAAGAAAAGGCCAAGAGTCCAGTAATGTTACGCAAATTTTAAAAGACAACTAAAACAAATAATATAGTACTATTTTTTGCCAAAAAAAGTTCCTTAGCACCCTAGGAGTAGCTTTTGAAAAGTCGCTACCTCTGAAGTACTGGCGTAGTAGCTTTTTGGAGCAAGAAGGGAGAAAGAACCCAGTAATATTAGGAACGTTTTAAAGGAAAGCTGAAACAAATAATATAGTACTGATTTTTGTAAAAAATGCTCCTAAGCACCCTAATAGCAACCCTTGAAAAGTTCCCGTTTCTGCGGTTCCGGCGTCGTAGTTTTTTGGAGCAAAAAAGTGCCAGAAATTGGAACTAAATTATTAGATTTAAAATTCCTTTATTTTTTTTATTACTGGGCTCTTGGCCTTTCTTCTTCCAATAAATACAACGCCGGCATAGCAAAAACGAGGACTTTTACGGAGTTGATTCTAGGGTACTAAAGAGCATCTGTGCCAAAAATTAGAGCTACATTATTTGTTTCAGGTTTTCTTTAAAATGTTTCTGATATTACACGACCCTTGCCACTTTCTTGCCCTCAAAAAGCTACGACGCCTGTATTCCAAACGTGGGGACTTAAAGAGCCTCTACTATGGTACTAAGAAACATGTGCCAAAAATACCCACCACATTATTTGTTTGAGGTTTTCTTTAACATTTTTCTGATATTACTGGGCTCTTGTCCTTCCTTGCTCCAAAAAAGTACGACGCCGTCTCCCCACAGGCAGGGACATTCATGGGAACATTAGTGTTAAAAATCATTTATGCATTTTTTTGAGGTTTACTTTAGAAAATGTTTAATATTACTGGGCCGCTGGCTCTTCCTTGCCCCGATAAAACTAACGACGTCAGCACGCTAAATGCGTGGACTTTTATGGGGTTGCTCCTAGGTTACTAAGAAAAAATTGTGCTAAAATTCAGCTCTATAATATTTGTTTAAGATTTTCTATAAAATGTTCCTAACATTACTAGGACCTTGCCCTTTCTTGCTCAAAAAAAAAAACTATGACGCCGGCACTCCAGAGACGGGTTCTTTCAAAGGGTTGCTTGTATAGTACTGAGAAATTATTTTGCCAAAATCAGTACTGTATTATTTCTTTTTGAGATTTCCTTTAAATGATATTTATATTACTAGGCTTCCCGCCCTTTCTTGTTCCAAAAAAAAAAACTACGACGCCGGCACCCCAGAAAGGTGGATCTTTAAACGGTTACTTTTAAGGAATGAGAAACATTTGTGCCAAAAATCAATACTACATTTCTTTAGGTTCTGGGCCATGAAAGACACATTGATCAGAGCTGATGTTGTGCAACCTTTGCATTCTTCTTGAAACTGCAACCCAATGTCATAATTATACCATTGCCACCTCCTACCCCGTCACTCGCTAAGGTGTTAGGTAGAATATCGGTTATTGTATGGGGCACAAAAGACCTTCACATTACACTGGCATAGTGTTCTTTAACTTGAATTACAGTACTAGAATTCATTCATAAAAAATACAAAGACAAAAACCTAAAATTTTACATTCCTAAGTTTAATTACAGCACTAGTTTATTACATAATAAAATACAAACTGGACAAATCTAAACCGAAACTTTCTCGTGTTTTGTTGCAAGATAACCCCTAAAAAGTGATTCAATTTACTGAAGGTTTTTTCAGGCATTTGTAACTGATACAGTATTCAGCGTGTCAGAAAAGTATGGAATACACTACACATTTCAGTAAACATCTATATCATATCAATGTAATATAGTTCAAATACTAAGTTACTTAGTATTTATTTTTACATTCAAACACAAGTTAGTTACGATTTTATAAACAAATGTGTAATGAGTAACACCTTATTAATAATAATATAAACACGCAGATTCAGCTATCTAAAGTACGTTTTTTTTTCTATAAAAATTTTCAAGGCCAAGATAAAATTGGCAAAACTGCTTTTTTAAAGTTATTAAGAAAATTAATTTTTGTCAGATTTTTCTGTAAACGACTTGTGTCATTTTGACATTTAAAATTAAATTGTCAACTTTTCTTTTTCGAAAATAAATACACGTAAAAACAAAATCTTTTACAATTAAATGTAAAAAATGTGCAGAGGAATTGTTGGATCTGCAGCCTAACATGCCAGAAGAAGAAGTTTACGAACGATTACGTAACAACGAAACTCCTTTAATGCCAGATTTAAATTTCCCACCAATTTTTAGTTCTAAAAAGTTACTAAAACAAATTCTACCAACATATTTTTTTTAAAAGAATCCAAGTAATGCCAACATAAACCCTAAATTCTTTGACCTTCAAAATCTTTATAGGAAAAAAACGTACTTTATGTATCCCAGACGCTTTAAAATTTGTTGTAGTCAGCTGCGCCATCTATCTAGCATGAGACTAGCTAACTAATTACAGTTGTCTATAAGGAAAGTCTCCGAATTATACATTAATTTAGTATGTATGTATAATTCAGTAGCAGATATTGGCATGTTAAAGCTGAAGAGTAAATACAAATAAGAAGCTTAAAAGTTAAAGGGTCGTACCCTCGAACACGGCAAAGCTTCTTTCGCTTTAATATAAACAAAGAATTGGCGAATCATCTTGACTAAATTTATAATAGTTTAAAAACATATACAGTGACCGCCAAAAGGTCGGCAACAAACCTATGGAGAAAACATTTATATTTATTTTTCAAAAAAACTTTTTACAACGATAATTTGCGGCTGTCTAAAAACCTATTTAGCCCCTATCATTATACCAAGTGACTTTTACTTATTTAGAAAATGGCGTTTTTCGAAATTGTCAAACTCCAAAGTGCTCTTTTAAGGAAATTAAGTAAGATTTCAATGTACTTTTTAGGGTGTGTTAGTTTCATGTAACTGAAAAATTTCAATGTCAAAAAACACCACCCTATTTTTCTTTAATTTTAGCAAACATTTAATTTTTCCGTTTTTTAAATATTTTTCAAAATTTCACATACCAAGACTTAATTTTAAAATTCATTTTTTATGTAAAGACTGAAGATTTATAATTAAAAAAATTATATAAAATGTTAATTACTTACTCCTTTAGATTTTTTATTGTTTACCGAAAAGTTATAGGTTCCCATAATTTTTACGTTTTTGATACAAAGCACTTTTTATGAGAATACGTTTCAATGATAATAATTAATATCTAAAGTATGATTAAAAATTAATCTCATCTAGTATGGCTATGAAACTACAAATTGCTGCCTTTAAAACTGGCTCTAATATATTTTATTTTTAGGTTAGATTTAAGATGAAGTGTCTAGTTGACCGGCGCAAGTTTATTGTTGGACAATTACATTACTTTTACTGCAAATTCATTGATTTCAATATAATATTGTAATAAGATAAATAAAAAGAATATATAATAATACAATTTGACAGTTTGAATTAAAAATAAGTATGTAAGCCCATTTTAAAGGCTCTGGTTTCCATTTCCACAGCCATACTAGATGAGATTAATTTTTGATCATACTATATTTAAATGGATTCTAAAAACTCTAATCTAGCCCTGTTTATGAATTACTGTTACAAAAATCGTGTAAATATTCTTTTTTATCCTAAATTTTATGAAAATCCGCTTCTCGCATCTCTACAGACGCGCGAAAGTATACGTTTGCACGGCTAGCCGCAAAAATGTTTCTCCAGGTGACGTTTTTCGCGGCTAGGCGCGAAAATAAATGACGAGCGTCCTAATTGAGGAGGCCGTATACAATTGTTTACTGGTAGTTCATGAATTGTCTGTTTCTTATTGTCAAATTTTAAACATGCAGCTGACTAATTTTTCTGTTATTATTCTAAAGTACGTGTTAACTACTGTTAATACGAGCTACGTAATTATGAACGTCAATATATTTATTTGTTGTGTAGGATATAAAATAAAGTGTAAACCACGGCGGGAAAATGATTTTCCGGGCGTTAAGAAGTGGCCAGCCCAGCCTCTTCTTTCGACCCGGAACATATTTATCTACTTGCCTAAGTACACAAATTACTATTACAGTTATCTAGATGAAAATATTTTTTAGAACATGTAAAGTGGACTTTTCGGTAAATAATAAAGAATCTAAAGGAGTAATTATCATCTTATATTATTTTTTTTAATTATAAATCTTTAAAGTCTTCACCTAAAAAAAAATAACTTTAAAATTAGGTCTTGGTATGTGAAATTTTGAAAAATATTTTTAAAAAAACTGAAAAATTAAATGTTTGCTGACACTAGGTCTGAAACAATTTAAGGCACTACTGTCAACTTGACAGAAGTCAAATAATTTAATGACAGTGACAGTTTATTTATTAAAACTAAATAGAATTTGTAAATATACAGTTTAATTGTCTTCAATTACCACAAATAATGAGTGACTTATGATTATCTGAACTGTCAAGTTTTGAGGAACTGGAGCATATTCCATATCCTACGACCATTCCTTCCAGACAGAAAAAATCCTTTTGACGTCCTCGACGACCTAAACTTTAAAATACGTTATCAGTTTTCAAAGCAGACAGTAATGGAAATGATCTACATTTGTTGAGATTTGATATAACGTCCTACAAAAAGAACAAATCAAGCAGTGCCCTGAATCAACTGCTACTTAGAGCCGGTTCTACAAACCAAGGATAATGTTATCAGCTATAATTTACCAAGAGCAGTGATAATCACCCGCAATAATTTTGACAAATAACAACCCGAAAGTGCGTTGCCTAGAAATTATCCGAGGCGAAGCCGAGGGTCATTTCTTAAAGGGTGGGAGGGATATTATTTGTCAACTTGAGGGATATTATTTGTCAAAATTATAAGGATTTATCACTGGCCGCGGTGAATTCGGGAATATAAGTTCTTGAATAAATTAATAATTTTTATCTACACTGTCAAATAATAAGTGCATTATATATCCAACTCTAAATACAAAAATCTGGTGCGATACACGCACACACCTTCCTTTTACAGTGATCTTATAATTAGCCAAAAATTTGATTTTAAATTGTAAAGCATTTGTCAAAACTTTAAAAAAAAAAAAATTTTACAAAAACGGTACAAAATAGTGTTAGTTCAAAAGATAAATTTTCTTTATAATGTTAAGCTGAATTCAAAAATGTAATAATATACCGGGTGTTCTATTTAAAATAGGAATTAATAGAAAAAATAGGAAAAAAAACAAAAGAAACCCATTTTAGAAGTATTCAACTGGAAAATCACCTATCACACATCAATATACATTAAAAATTTAATAAAAATGTAAAGTTTAAAAAAAATCGTTAAAGCCGCTTTTGAAAAAATCGAAAAAAAACTGAAAAATCACAAGAGTAAACACCTGCTTGCGGTTATGCGATTTTCTTCAAAAGTTTGCTGTCGCATCTACATAGTACACAAAACTTATATATTAAGTTTCAACGCCATATCTCTTTCCCTTTGTTGAGATATTCTGTTCACAGACAGACACACAGACAGACCAATGAAAAAAAAATTTGTTTGGTACCAGGGGACTCTAAAACGTGAAGATCTGTTGAAAATTCAATTTCGAATTTTTGGGGTGAATCCAATACTTCCTTTATTGTAAAAGGAAGAAAAAGGGGGCTCATATTACACATATTACATTTTTTTTAAATTACTGGGCTACATTGTCAATAAATGACATTAACATCGTGGTGAGCAGGTTAGGTTTTGCGTCAGTCTTGACACAGACTTACGCAAAACCTAACCTGCTAAACTCGAATTGACATCGACTGACGCAAAACCTAACCTGCTAAGCTCGAATTTGAAATAGACTTACAGTGTCACACCAATAAGACGGTAATTGCCGAGGCAACAACCAGGATAGCTTGCAAAGTTCAAATAAATGTACAGTTCACGATCGAAGGCAGTAGCTGTTCTTATTCCAATTTACGTGTGCAGAACAAATATTTACTTGCGTGTATTCTTTTCCGCAGAAGCAATAACATCTATTAAAATTCTATTTTTTCACATAAGCATTATTTAATGTTGCTTTTATTTTTAGTTATTTGCCAAAAATTAAGTAATACAAACATTTTACAATTTAAGTGTACGGTGTACCTACCCAGTCAGAAATATTTACAAATTTTTGGAAAATTGGGTGTAGATAGGACGGAATAGCAGTAAAAACACGCCCATGGAAAGAGATACATAAATGACTGTATAAGCATGAAAGACCCTATACTATACAGTAAATCATAATAAGCTATGAGCATATACCCATTATACTATAAAACAAATTAAATACGACATGCTTAGAAATTTGAAAATAAGATGCTAAAGTAACTCAAAATAGGAATATTAACCAGTAAAGAAATCACAGTTCAGTGAAATATTCTTTTGTTGGGGTGGATTGTGGTTCTGAAAAGATTTTTTTTTTTAGAGAAAGATCGCCCACTTCGTCTTCGGTTTACTCGGAACTGGTGCCCTTGGAAGCGATATTTTCAAAGCAAACCCAATCAATTAACAAAATGTAGCAAAACTAACAATAATAAAAAATAAAACAAGGTCCAGTAACGCAAAATAACAAAACCAACCAACAGTAACAAAAACCACTAAGATATTAATGGCTAAACAAAACTTACACTAACAATTCAAAAAAACTGCTTAAATATAAAAAACACCACAAAATTATTCTAATTGGTTTTGTAAAATTCTTAATTGTTTTTTTTACTTTCATATCCATTGCATGTATTTTTTTAGAATTTAATTCAAACTGGGCTGTTTCCAATTTTGTTTTAAAATATCGCTTCTCCGAAGTCAGCGTTGTTACATTTTTTGGTTTTTTAATAATTTTCCGTTTGCAAGCACGGATTGGGTTGTTACTCGAGTGGCTAGCGAGGCATTATAGTCCAGCCAAATTGTCGAAAATGCCCCGTTTTTTTTTTGACAAAAATACTACCTAAAAAGTGAAAATGTATTTTTATAGAAAAAATCCGTAGAATTCAATGCACTACAAAGTAAAAGCTTAACACACCTCGGTCTAAGCTCAGCGGTAGGTTCTACAATGGCGTCAGCGGAAGGAGGGGTGTAGGCGTTACCCTTGTCGATGCTGCTAATTGATTGGTGTAAACTTTTAATACTTTTATTTCTACAGATACTATAATACATACAAACAAAACTTAATATTATATATAAAAAAAACAATAAAAGAAATATATACACAAAGAGTCGTCTAGACTCGGGCGCTGGTGGCGCGGGAGGTGATGAGGTGGCCTTTCCCGGTTGTCGGAGGCGGGAAACGCGGCCTGGGCGCGGTCCGATCCTCCCGGGGAGCGGAACGGGGCACGGCTCGTTGTGGGCGCTGGCGGCGCTCTGGGTGGGGCGCCGGCGGCGCGAGTAACCCTCTCGGGGACGGTGGCTGGAGCGGGGCGTTGTTGGCACGGGGTCGGGCTTCCGCTAGGGGAGTCCGTTGACGGGTGGTTCGTCGCCAGCGGGGACCGCGACGTGGGCTGCTGTCGGGGCAGGAGTGGCTGGATGGCCCTGATGACAAAGTCCGGAAGAGCGCTGGCTGGTTCTCGTCCTAAATCCTGAAGTGGCTGGATGGCCCTGAAGAGAGCTGCTAGTTGGTCCTGGAAGGCTGGATGCTGCTGGGACTCTCCGGGGTTGAGTGTGGAGCTGTCCTGGAAGGCTGGAGGCTGCTGAGTGGTCCTGAAGCTGAAGTGGCTGGATGGCCCTAAAGAGAGCTGCTAGTTGGTCCTGGAAGGCTGGATGCTGCTGGGACTCTCCGGGGTTGAGTGTGGAAGGCTGCATGCTGCTGGGACTCGCCGGGGTTGAGTGAGTTCCTATTGCCCATGTCTGTCTATTTAAAATAGCGCGGTCCTTTGTCTTGAGCTTCCTGGACGCTCATTGGTCAGAAGAGAAGGGATGACTGACTATTTTTATCGTATTTAATAATTCCGCGGTTATTTCCGTGGCGGGACATATTAGCGCCTTGATTGGTGTCGCAATAGCTGGCCGATGAAATTCTGATTCTACTATACCCCATTTGCTATGTTTCGTTTGGCTTTAATTAAAAAAGGATTTTTTTCCTTGGCTCTGTGTATGAAATTACCTCAATATGTTTATTTTTACTGGCCTAACCATGTGCGTTTCAAAGTTCTCCTTTCTTTTATTTTTACGCGCTGAATTTATCTGTATTTTGATAGTAAGTACTCCCGCCTTGGATTCTTCCTGCCGCTAATTAAAATTTAATTTGTAATATTTGTACATTCGCCTGCTGTATTTGTCCCGATTTAGCCGTTAGAGAATGCGTCTTTGTTAGGTCTCCGCTTGTTTCGAATTTCTGTCGCTTCCTGGGCAAACTTCGCCCGCACGGCGAGCCGCGATGTTTTCGTCGGCTGAGGGAAAAAATCGTTTTAATCGGCCTGTATGCTTGTTAGCGACTTGAGGGTAATTTGATTAGGTAACGGCTAATTTTTTCTATGCCTGTGTGGCTTCTAGCACTATTGATTAGGAGTGAGGTTGCTAATTAAAATCAGAATTTCAATTTGGCCTGAGTTTGGGCTGCTTTGAGAGGCTCCGCTCGTCGGCTTGCGGGGTAATTGGCATGCTGTTTGCAATTTATTGTTGTATTTCTGCAGAGGTTTTTATTTCGAAATTTGTGTGCTTTTAAACTGGCATGCCGTAATTTATTGTTTTATTTCTGTAGAGGTTTGTTTTTGAAATTTGTGTAGGATCGTGGCGTATCGGTAAACAGATGCGTTTGTTCTTTGTTCGTCGCTGCCTGTTTGGCGACGCAAATTTCCTTTGTTGATTTGATCTGTTCACCGATTCATATTAATGTTGTTTTTGCTAAATTAAAATTATATCTTAAATATTAGTTTTACACTTTCGGTACCTATATTGAATAAGGCCTTTTAAATTGAGAATTGGTTTATAGCTGGTATATAAGTTTTAACCAATGAATGCAATGTTAGTACTCGCTGCTTTTACTTCAACTTAGCAGAGAAGTTTCAAATTCAATTAAGTAATGAATACAATAAAATAACATGAAAAAAACGAATCAGTACTCTTGTTAGGCTTATGCATAACTTAATAAGTAATCAAGTTATAACCAACTAAATTTCATTCGTACTGGCTACTGAGATCAAAAATTTGTATTACTGCCGCCCCAACTTAGGTTTAATTTGACTATAACCAGTTCTTGAACTGAAATGTTCAAATCAAGTTAATAATAGGAACTGCTTTTTAGCCAAATTATTTTTAAATGTTACCTTGTCATATGCAGCTTGTTTTGTGCTTCCTTTAGTTCTTATTTTTTCAGCAGGTAGTTCGTTTTCTGTAAACAAACAACAGTGAAGTTAAAAGTTTACCTACGTTAATAGTATAATGCTGCATACGTTTTTCTCGGCAACCTACTTTCCTTTCTGACGTTCTAAATTGACGTACAAGTTTTTGAACTGCGTTGCATCCCTCAGCGCAGACTC
Organism: Agriotes lineatus; assembly: GCA_940337035.1. Classification (NCBI taxonomy): domain Eukaryota; kingdom Metazoa; phylum Arthropoda; class Insecta; order Coleoptera; family Elateridae; genus Agriotes; species Agriotes lineatus. Next base: position 219,429 of record CALNHX010000771.1, on the reverse strand, counting down.
GCTACAGCTGTTAAACGTATTAGCAATGGTTTGCCACACATCTCGTTTCGCTTTTGTTGTAAAGGCATCTGACGCTTTGTTTTCAATAACGTTAATATACATGAAAGTGGGTAGGTAGTGGAAGGATGTCATAGAAGAAATAGTACTAGCAACATGGAATTAAGTTCTGATAGTTTCGATGGGTCATAGGTTACATATAAGCTAAAACTTAAACAGTAAATTATGAAGCTTAATTATTTTTCCACAATAGACAGTAACTTCGCCTTTTCTCGTTCGGTATAATTTTTTCATCTCTTCTCGTTCTCAATATTTTAAATACACAAAGAGCAGCAATAAAACGTATCACAAATGAATCTTCAATTGGAATATAAGGTTATGTCAAAGCGATTTATTGCCAAGCTGCACCAGAAAATCACTAAAACAGTAACTGCTGTTAGCTAACATAAGGATAAAAATTTTCTGCAAACGGATGTAAATTAACATGACGTTAACTTACTGTTAGCTAACATCGATGTTAACTTTCCTTTGTGAAACCGGCCCTATCTATATTTCATAGGGGTTTTTGTTCTCTTTTCAATTTGCAAAACCATAATACGCTTACTGAAGTAAATTTTTGGGAGAAGTAAAATAGTACTCGCATGTGTACGTAAAGTTAGTATTAAGCTAGACACCTTTTGTCGCTTTTATTTGTCGAAACAACCGAGCGCCCCTTAGAAATGTCAACATAGAAAACTGAACTTAAAGTCAGGTTCAGGCAAGGTTCGCCCATTTAATATTAACAATTTCAATCTATCTGAGTAAATAAGCTTTTAGAGTACTACGAGTATAAACTGGACTAGATCATTTATCTGTAAACTTAGTATTGATATTTTAATGATGATGGAATATCAACAAACAGCTTATACCCCAAACAGTTTTTGAGATCTCTAGATAAACAATAAGCCTGGAAAGAATGTTTCGTGTTTTTCCTGAAAAATGTACGTAAGTAGGTGTCTTAAAGAACAAGAATATCGACATTGTGTTCGAAAACTAAGTACTCAAAACTTTCATCTGAATGATTTCTTCATAACATTGATATTTAGTGATATATATACTGGCAAATAAAAAATAAACTTGATCGCGGGAGTAATTTAAAACAATAAAATTTGCCTAATCTGTAGCATGCTTTTTGTTAGCATGCAATTGCAAAATATTTTTAAAATAAAATTAGATATTGGTTTATTCATCGTTAAGATGTTTACAAAGCAGATAATGTTATTTAACAAACAGATTTAACATATCTTGAACAAAATTAGCAGCCTGTTTAGTTTCGTTCGGCATTTCATTATATAATTTGAGTGCATTATAGAATAAGTTTTTTTGAGAACATGATTTTGCCGTTAAGGGTAATCTAAAGTCATTTACAAATCTAGTTTTATAATTATAAATATCCTTATTGTATACTATAAATTCAGTCATATAACTAGGCAGTTTATTATTAATAATTTTAAAAATTAAAACTAGCGTATTAGAATAAATCCTTTGCTTAATGCTAAGCCACTGTAAGGTTTCCAACATTAAAGAAACAGATGTTCGTTTATTGCAAGATAAAACAATGCGCATACATTTGTTTTGTAACCTTTGCAGTCTTTGTAAGTATCCTTCAGTGGCATTAAATAATATACTGGAGCAATATTCAAAATGTGGAGCTATAATTGTCTTGTAGACTAATATTTTTGACCAAATGTTTAATTTAGAACTTATTCGACCAAAGAAACTATCTTTTTCGCAGCTTAGTTACAATAAGGTCAATATGTTGTTTAAATTTCAATCTATTGTCAATTATAACTCCTAGATATTTAATATTAATAACAAATTCTATATCTACATTATCTACCCTTACATTCGCTACCACATTATGCACTGGTGGTCCACTACTGATTATCAGTGCTTTTGTTTGTGTTGTATTTAATTTTAGTTTATTTAATTTCAACCAAGTCGACACATTTTGTATATCCTTATTCAGTTTAATTATAGCACACTCCTATCAGCTACAGATATCAATGTATCGTCCGCAAATAAATTAATTTTGCAATTATTGACAGATAAATTTACATCATTAATGTACAGTATAAATAATAAAGGCCCCAAAATTGTTCCCTGGGGGACACCTAAAGCTACTTCTTTTGGCCCTGAATCTTCATTTTCAAATTTAGTAATTTGCTGCCGCTTAGACAAATAACTCTTGAACCACCGTAATGCTTTACCCTGAATTCCGTATTTTCTCATTTTTTCCAGTAATAAATGTCTATCGATAGTTTCGAAAGCTCGTTTCAAATCGAGAAAAAGTGCAACGACTTTTTTGCCTAGCTCAATATCCTCTTTCCTGTTCTCTAACACTAAATTTAGGGCCGTTTCACATGAATGATTTGTGCGAAAACCAGACTGAGCGTTAATTAGTATTTCATTTCGTTCTAGATAACTTTCTAGCTGTTCTTTGGCTATTTGCTCTAATATCTTTTTAAACGCAGGCAACATATTAATCGGTCTAAACTCTGAGCACTTTTTTGTTCCAACTATTTTTGCTATCTTCCAAATTCCAGGAAAAGTTGCGCTTTCAAAGGATTCATTGATGATATTCAACATTAGGTTCCTATTACTGGTAGAGCATCCAAAATTACTTTAGAATTAATACCATCCGTACTGGATTTATTATTCATTTTTAAAATAACCTTTTCCAATTTATCTATCGTAATCGGTCCAAAATAATAGATATTAACGATACAAGTTTGATTATGAGCATCTTAACGGCACGAGTTTGATTGCCAAAAACGAGGCGGTGAGCCGAGTTTTACGGCAATCAAACGAGTCTCGTTAAGTTCCATAAGCAAACGTGTATTGTTCAATATTTTATCTTCATCAATAAATTCTGGTTTAATGTATTTCTTGATACAGAAAGAGTGCGGTAATATTCATTACCGCACTGAGTGCGGTAATGAAGCTCTTAACGATACTAAAATTAATTTGGTTAAGAGTCTATAACAACACTGATAAAGATAAAAAGTATTTTCGCCACGGGTTCCAATTCTGTCAATTATTGTACTATTAACATTTTCGATGCTTTGATGAATCTCCTTTACACTATCCAGGAAGTAATTTTTCAAATTCCACAAATTCCGCCGTGTATGCAGTGTCTTTATTTAATATTTTTTTACATTTGGTTAGAATTTCCTCTTACAGAGTTCAGTTGCTTTTGAAAATAATTATTTTTACTGAATTTTAATAAACATTTGTTTATAATCGAGCGATAAGAATTCCAATATTTTAACGTATTATTTAATTTCGCCGTTGCGTATAAAACATTGCGTTGAATTTGCAATTGTTTTAATTCCGTAGTGAACCAAGCATTCCTTTGACACATCGTAACCCATTTATTCGAAACGAAACCACTATACCATTTCTGCATAGTTTTTACCAAATATGCTGATTTAGTGTTGACATCTAAAGTTTCCACTTCGTTCCAATTATGTAGTCGGAGCTGATTTAGAAATTTGTCAGCAAAGTACGTACTTTTGTCAATAACAAGTTTATTTTGTATTGTGCTATGCAGCATTTTATATGTGAAAATAAGTTGCAATGTTTCGTAATCCGAAATTTTGCAATCCAATGTATTTGCTGATAAATTCAAAGCATTTGTTAAAATGAGATCAATTTTTGTTCTGGAAGTTTCGGTTACTCTAGTATACGTGTTTACAATTTGCTTCATTCCAAACGAGGCAGTTAAATTCTTTAATCTGTTACTGTATGTAGATTCCTTGGACATGTCGATATTGAAATCCCCTACGATGATGTTTGTACATTTTTCGTTAGTTACTTCGTCACACCACAATTCGAAAAAATTTAGAAATTCAGCATGACTTGCACTAGGGCTATCATATAAAACTGTATAAACACCTTTCTAGACTCCTTTACAAATTTTTATACTTAACATCCACACATTCTTGTCTAACACTGTTTGCCCCATATTCACATACTTAACACCATGTTTAATGTAAATGATGGTTCCTCCGGTGTACCTGCTGTGACTGTCGCATCGATGCACAGAATAACCCCTAATATCAATCTCGCACTGTCTCATTTCTGCAGTAACACATGTTTCACTGAGCATAACCATAGCTGGACTGTAGATCTCAATTAGCATCTCTAATTGTTCAAATTTAGCTAATAAACTTTCCACATTTAAATAGAATGTTGCATTTTGTACACAGCATCCATTTAATCTAAAAAATTTACCTTATTTTTTCGATTTCTATTTTCCGTTTGAATACCGGACAATCAGTATTCCAAGCTTCATGATGTATATCAATTTTTAATCTTAGTTTGTTTACTGCTTCTTTGCAATTCACACACTTGACTTGATCTTTTTCTGCGCTTTGCATTCATTCACACTATGCGATCCAGCACATCTGGGACATGTTAGTTTTTTCTTACATTCATTGGCTCTGTGATTGTAACCGTTACATTTGAAGCATCTGGTAACTGCAATAGCATCAACTATTTTGCATCTATCCCAGCCAATGTTGACTTTGCCCGCCTGTAACAGCTTATCATACGTCTCTGCATTTACTTCAGCGAATGTAAAATAACTATTCATCCTGCGACTTTTTGTTGTTCCAATGTGTACGATGCTAATATTTGTTTTGTTTACTTCCAAAAAATTATTTTGTGCTATCAATTTGTTTAATATTTCGTCAGCCGTCATTCTTGTACTCATTCCACTAATTTTAACACGAGGTCTTTGTTTCTTCGGGACATTGATATCGTATTTGTTCCCCAGTTTTGCTTCAGCTTCTTCCTTAAGTTTGGATACGGAATCCTGGTTACTACATTCAATGATAATTCCACCTTTACTAACATGTTTCACTCCAGATATTCCGATATTTGTCGATTATGCTTTTAATTTCTTCTTTAGTCACAAAGCTCTTTTGTCCTGTACTTTTTGGTTTTATTACTAAAACTGGTTCGTTCTTTTTTATTCTTGCTTTTTCTGCATATGTCATCTTTCCCTGATCGTGATTTTCAATGAAATTTTTATGTTATTTTCCATCTCTACCGTTTAGCGTTGAAATAGCTGATTTTTGTTCCTTAACAGTTTCGAGACAGCACATCATATCTTTCCTAAGAACGTCCATTGAATTTTTCACATCAACAACCATTTTCTTCATTGAAAATTGTTTCATAACGCAGCAACTCTGGCAGCACCACATGATATGTTTTATTTCTGTTCCATATTTGTACAGCTCGTCGTTCACAGCAACACATTTTGGATGAAAAGCCCGATCACACCACCCATTACACCATAAAATTGTATCAGTTCTTTTAAATTCAATATTACATCTACCGCAAACTGAAATCATAGTGGCTTGCTGCAATAAAGGTTTAATCCACTATCGCCCTTCACGTCGCTTACTTCCGCTCTCGAGGAATGCTCGAACTAAACTTTAACATTTTGTCTAACTTATTCCATTGTTATTTTAATGTTGCGTATCAAGTTCATCGATAAATTCCGTTTAAATTACATATTTTTTTGCACGGTAGAACGATTTTACTTAGTTACCGCGTTTGTTGCCAAAGGAGTAAGTTATGTTTACCGTTCTAGAACGGTAAGTAAAAATTTGAAGTTAGAAGGATAGGTTTTGGGTCAGTTTTGATACAGACTGACGCAAAACCTAACTTGCTAACCTCGAATTTGACATAGACTTACAGAGCCACCAACATATTATTCTGTGGTATAATGTCACATTTTACTGACATTTACAGAAAAATACGTTTTTATCCTACAAAAAACGTCAGAAGCATCACGAACGTTAAGGAACTGTCTTCGATCAGTAAAATGTTCTAACCGTTCTTAATACTTAATATACTATTACATGTTTGTGTGGCTTATTAGACCGTGTTAAACTCACATGAACTAATAACACTCTGAATTGCGGTTTAAGTGTAGTTCTATAAAGTGCACTATAGACAGCGATAATATCTTTTTTATGGGCTCCCGCGATCAATTTGATCTTTGGCCGCTCTGTATATTTGAATATCGACAAAGCTGTAAATATACATATTAGAAAAGACAATTATAAACAATTTTTTACAATACAAAATATTTAAATGGTGTTTGCTCTTTGCACAAATGTGCTTTCCAAATAAAAATTAAAAATACTCGGAAAAGCATGAACAACCCAACCTAAATATTTTGTTTAAACTCTGTCTTCGGAGTTTTGTTAATTATAGTATCTTCATCGGTGTTGTTATAGACTCTTAAACAAATTAATTTTAGCATCGTTAAGAGCTTAATTACCGCACTATGTGCGGTAATGGATATTACCGCACTCTGTTTATATAAAAAAATACATTGGACTAGAATTTTTTGATGAGGGTAAAATATTGAACAATGCACGTTTGCTTATGGCACTTTGCTCATAATCAAACTTATATCGTTCTATTACAATAGGGCTTTCACTAGGATTAGAATAGCATGACGCAGGTGCCACTGATTCTAAGCTTTTCCGGGAAAAATATTTTAAAATCTTAAGTGTCCCCAACACAATATAGAGTTTGAGGAGCATGAAATAGTTCTTTTCGAAAATCTTGTTCTAAAAATACAACACAAAATTATAAAGATCTTAGTACTTTATAATTAATTTGTTACTAACAAATGAGTATATATAGTTTAATTCAAAGGTGTAATGTTCAAACATAAAATCCAAATTTCTAGATTTACAGGAATTTCAAATCAAAATTGACTTTCTCTTAAATTTTGCAAATTTCAACAATAATTTATGTAAACTAGCCATAATTTTTTTATTGAATTTAATTTAAATGCCAATCTGATGTATGTACTGTCATGTTGTGTAACTTTATCTTTACTATAAAATTGTCATAGTTTCAAAACTAAATTTTAATTTGTGTGTAGAATTGCATAGGACTTTTTAATGATTATTAGATTTTATTAGGAGTATGATTAATTTTTATTTGAAATTTTGAAAAATTTAACTTGCCGAGTTATTCTAAATTTGAGGGGTTTATGAAGCTGCTTTACGATTGTTAGTTCGAGAATCAAACTTTTACTACGTAATCTCTTATATAAATTGTGTACATGTTATACGTCTGTAATTTTAAAATGGATGGTCTTGTAGAGGGAGAGGAATGGCAATCGTCAATATCAATAATAAACAAATTATATGTTTGCAACATCTCGTTCATGGAAACTGTTTCTAAAATAGCAAAATGTGTTCTCAACTTTGTCACCCTTCTTGCCAGAATCTACTAATGACAAATCAATGAGAAGAGCTGCACGTATCGGTTGCTTCATTAAGGAACATTAGAGGTTAATAAATATTCACGTTGCTGGGCAATATTCTGGGAAAGATATTCTACGAACAACTGCACCATTTCATAAAGAATACCGCAGTTGGTGCAATAGGTTATATGTGATCTCCAATATTAATATGGTTTATATTGTTACCAATTTTTTAAGCTTTACGTGATAGTGATGAAACCCATTCGTCTATTATTAGAATAACATTTAAGTTCTGTTTTTCTAAATTTATTTCTCAAACAAAAAAAGTCTCAAGGTGAATCAAGTGTTTCTAACTGCCTATTAAGTTTATTAGGCTTCATATTATCCCCATCCAAAATTTAAGTTAAATAACACACTTACATTGTGCTTGACGTCAAAGATTTTCCTTTACCTTGCAATCCCAATAAATTGAAGATTTACACTTATACAACACAATGACTTATTACCGAGCAATAAATTATGAAACAACGAAGGTACTAGCCCGGCAACGATGCAGTTGCTAACATTGGGCACATTAATAAAATATCTTATACATGGTGGCTTAAAAAGGTGTATAGAAACATACATACTTTTTTAAATAGAACGCCCTATATTTAAACAGCTTACATTTTAATACAAAGTTGTAGGAAACGAAACTTAATGCGTCTAGGTAATCTAAACATGCAGGGTGTAGCAAACCACCGATACCGGTACCAACATTTTTTTAATAGAAAACCGTTGATAGAAGATTGGAAATAGCTTCCATTTTTTTATTTAAAAGTAAGAGGATCGTTGATCATACTGAATGATTTGTAAAATTGTCACTATCTTTTGATTGTTATTGCTAAAACCGGCCTTAACAGTTCTATTTAGAAGTATAATTGAAATGGTTCCAACAACTAATTATGCATGTCGTCAAGATACAAATACCGAAGTCACTGGGATATCAAAACTGAGCCTGCTTGTTATGGTAAATAACAAATATTCGCCAAATGCACTGGAAACATTTGATTGCAAAATTTAAGCAATATACTGTATACTGTATATAAATTTAATACTGTTTTATTTGTTCTCTGAATGATGTCATTTTTAACAGTGATCTATTACGAAATGTTTTATCGGACTTTTTCCACTGTCTTTCGTGTTTATCACACGACGTTTCGGAAGCTTTTAATGTACTCCCGTCCTCAGGTGAATGAACTCCTGGCTAGTCCTGAGAAAGACTGATTTTTGTACATCTTCTCACGTACATTCGTGCATACCCCGGGACCACTGATCGCTGTGATTACGAGTCTGTCACTCTTACCACTAGGCCACCAGCGCGGTTATATATTTTAGTTATAAACTTATATACAGTGTGCGCGTATTAAGTTCACATAAGGTGTAAATGAATATTTTTTTAGTTAGATGCTAATATTCTCGGAATCACTGTTGCTTGCTCTCAAACTAAGCTTTTGAGAAAATCACTCAAATTAATTAATATACAGGAGACTACTATGGTATACGAGGGAAGCGCTAAAATTTCCCGGCTTGACTATGAAAGAAACGAGGTAGACTCACAATTAAATTTTATTTTTCAATATATTCCCCCCTGACATCAATGCACTTATTACATCGTTTCAGCAACAATTCAATACCCTTAAAAAAATATTCCTTCAGTTTGTTTTCAAAATGTGCCCAAACTGCAGCCTTCACCTCTTCATCGTCACTGAAATGGCGCCCGCGAAGGTTCTTTTTCAAATCTCCAAACAGGTAATAGTCACTGGCGGCCATATCTGGACTATACGGAGGGTGATCGATTTGTTCGAAACCGCAGTCACGAATTGCGGCTTGCGCAATTCCAGAAGTGTGCACTGATGCATTATCGTACAACAAACGCACACCTCTGGTTAGTTTCCCACGTCTTTCCTCCCGAATGTTTTGTCGTAATTTGTGCAGGAGTGCTTCATAATATGCACCGTTGACTGTGGTATGGCGTTCTTTAAAGTCTATGAGAAGAATACCCTCCCACCCAAAAAATCGTAGCCATCACCTTTTTTGTCGACTGATGGACCCTGTGTTCTTTTATATGGAGTGGAAGCTTGGACGTTAAACCAGACCGCAATGGATAAACTTGACTCTTTCGAAATGTGGATTTATAGAAGAATTTTGAAAATATCTTGGATGGACAGAATCACTAACGTCGAAGTATTACGAAGAATGGGAAAAGAGAAAGAAATATTAAATAGTGTCAAGGAGAGGAAGCTTCAATATCTGGGCCACATAATACGTGGAGAAAGATACAGCATACTACAACTTGTAATACAAGGAAAGTGTTGGCAGAAGAAGAATATCTTGGCTGCGCAATCTGAGAGAACGGTTTGACTGCAGTTCCAGTCAATTATTCAGAGCAGCTGCATCTAAAATCCGAATAGCCATTATGATAACCAACCTCCGTAACGGAGACGGTACTTAAAGAAGAAGAAGATGGACCCTGAACTTTCTTGGCGGTGCTTCTCCTTTTCGTCTCCATTCCATCGACTCCCTTTTGGACAACGGATCATAGTAAAGAACCATAGTTTCATCCCCTGCGACAATTGTCTTCAACACGTCCACAGGGTTTTCTGCACAGATCTTCAAAAAGGATCGAGTACATTCAACACGACACTGGCGCTGAACTGCTGAGAGATGTTTGGGGACCCACCTTGCACTAACTTTATTCATGCCTAAATGATCCTGGAGGATTCGGCGAACGCTTGTATCTGAAAGCCCCGACATTTTTGATATTTCTTTCACCTTCAAGCGCCGATCGCTTAATACGAGATCCTCAACAAGGGCAATCTTGTCGTCCGTCACCACTTCCACCGTCCTTCCTGTTCTTGCATCATCTTCCAAGGATTCCTGCCCCATTCTAAACCCTTTTGACCAATCTTTTACCACAGAATAGGACGGGGAATTTACCCCGTACACCCCATCCAGCTGACCTTTGATGCTTTGAGGAGAAATACCTTCTCGAGTAAGGAATTTGATAACAGCTCGATACTCAATTTTCGTGACTTCTGACATCGTGATGAACGAGTGTCAGTTATAAGAAAACTATCTGACATAAAATCCATTTTTGTTTTTTCCAAGGCTAATAAGACTTAAACCAATGTGTTACCAAAATTTTTACAGGCTGCGCTACTTGGATCTATACCAGGCCGGAAAATTTTGGCGCTTCCCTCGTAGTAACGTAAGGCGCACGCAAGAAACGAGATGCCAAAAATGAATATGAGAGTGAGTATCTGGAGAAAAAAAGAGGACAACCACGGATTACTTGGATGGATGGCGTACATTAAAAAAATGCAGTTAGGCAAAGACGCCTGGGAAAACCTTAAAAATGGAAACGGGGATGCAGGAAACAACGACAGTTGCAACAATATAACCTGCTATATACAGGGTGTCCGAAAAAGAATGGGTCACCGATTAGTCATAGATTCCTTATATTATAATAAATCGATTGAACCGGGGTCCCGGGTGGTGTAGCTTGAACAAGCGTCCACGTTCGATCAGCAGAGTTAAGCAACGCTCTTTCTGGTCAGAACTTGGATGGGAGTACCACGGCTACATCTCTCGGCGCCTCGTATATGGCTGTCACGGAAATAGTTGGTCCCGGCGGTCATAACAACATCATGAATGTCGTTAGTGAGGTTGGAAATCCCCATAAATGCACAGCGACGCCTATAATTGGCCTAACGGCTGTTGGCTGAGTGCGAAATAAATAAATAAATAAATAAATATACCTTAGTACAAAGTCCCTTCAGTAAGAAGTTATAGGACCTTGAAGTTCAATTTTTAATTTTTAATTTTTTTGTTAATTTCCACAAATGTAGAAATATCGATTTGAATTTTGGTATAGGCCTACATACTTACTATTATGTACTGCACTAACACGAATTTTCAAAAATTAGACTTGATTATAAGTGGCACTTTACCCATCTTTGAAAACTTTTTTTAACTCTAATTTCGTTATATGTAACATTTTTTGAAATTTTAGGTTATTATCTGAAAGAGAATTAAAAATTACAAAAAATAATGTACTCTTAGTTCTTAAGCCTGAAAGCAACCGTTTACCTTAAAATGCCCATGAAAAGGTTTTGGTTGTCATTAAGACGTACAATTATAAACTAGCCATGATCACAAAAACAATGGTCATTTAGTAAAAAACCAATCATGAATCAATTAATGACATTAGAGACATAAGAATTTGTTCTTCCATGTTTAAAAAATGCCGCTACATAACGAATTCTTCAACACTGAAAAGTTCGTTATGTCGCAGCATTTTCGTAAGCACAAAAGACAAAAAACTGATGTTACCAACGTCATTAATTGATTTCTTGTTGTTGTTTACTTGATTAAAATTATTACCCATTGTTTTTGTGATCATGGCTACTTGATAATTGCACGTCTTAATGACAACCAAAAACCTTTGATAGGCATTTTAAGCTAAACGGTGGCTCTTACGCTTATAAACTAATAGTACATTAGTTTTGTGTATTTTAATTCTCTTTCAAACAGTAAACTAAAATTTAAAAAATTGTTACAGATAACGAAGTTAGAGCTAAAAAAGCATGAAGAATAGGTAAAGTACCCCTTACAGTCAAGTCTAGTTTATTAAATTTTTGCCATTAGTGCAGTACATAATAGTAAGTATGTATACCAAAATTCAAATCGATATCTTTACATTAGTGGAAATTAACAAAAGCATAAAAAATAAAAAAATGAACTTCAAGGCCCTATAACCTCGTACTGGAGGGACTTTGTACTAAGGTATATTAGGTTTAATCGATTTATTATGATGCAAGAAATCTGTGACTAATCGGTGTCTCATTCTTTTTGGGACACCCTGTATACAGAGTATAAACGGAAATCTCATCCATAGGGAAAAGAAAATGTTAAAAATTACGAATTATCGGCTATATCAGTGGTCTGTGGTAATGTAATATAGCTACGTTGTTTGCTTTACCCAACGATAATTTAGCTTTGTTACGAAAAAAGTAAAGGTTTTATAAATAACTAGCAAGATGCCCGTTCTTCGTACGGGCAACAAATGTTTTTTCTTCTAAATCTCAAATGAATTCTAGGGCGCCCCCCTCCCCCTCACTCAATACGATAAACTAACAAACGCCGCAAAACAATATTGTAGAAGAAAAGGAAACAAAATTCTTCCGAAAAAATTCCTCCATAACACTTTTATACTTCACGTACCCCCTGGAAATGTGTACGTAATTGTCATTCCCCTTGTATATATTGATAAAACTAGTTTTAGTATAACAATGAGATAACATTAAAATATATATTTACTAACTATATGTTGTATTCATAAATTATAGCAGGATACCCTATTCCACCACTTGGGGTGGAATTATAGAAATCCTATTTTTCTGAGATATTGAGTAATACGTGAAAACACAGTTTACTCCTTTTCACCCCTTAGGGGTGGAATTTTGAAAAGTTCTATCAGCCCATATTATCCTGAAATAAACCCACAGCGAAAAAAAAATTAATAATTTTAACGCCCTACCCCTTTTCAGTTTTCTCTTTTTCCGTCTTAGGGGTAACATTAAAAATTCCTTAAACCCCTTTCTAAATATTTTAAGAATACATATGTATGCAAAAAAAACAATCTTCTAACTCAATAAACATAGGAGATACAAAGGGTTCTTTAATTCACCCCGAATCCAGATTTCCACCTTTAGGGATTGATTTGGGTAAATTCTGAAACGTGTTTTTAGACATTTGTATTGGATACCTATGCATACAACAAACCAAGTCGATATCTTATCAGGTTAAGAGATATTGAGGAATTCGTGAAGACACAGTTTACCGCTTTTCACCCCCTTAGAAGCAAGATTTTAAAATCTCTTAAACCGCTTTCTAAATATTTTAAGAATACATTTACTTATATGTCAAAAAGAATGTTCTAGCTCAATAAACATAGGAGATACGAAGGGTTCTTTAATTCACCCCGAATACAGATTTGCACCTTTAGGGGTTGATTAGGGCAAAATCCTGACATGGGTTTTTAGACACTTGTATTGGATACCTATGCAAGCAAACACCAAGTCGATATCTTATCGGGTGTAAGAGATATTGAGGAATAAGTGAAAATACAGTTAGTCCTTTTCACCCCCTTAGGGGTAAAATTGTAAAATCTCTTAAACCACTTTCTAAATATTTTAAGAATATATCTAAATGCCAAAAAAGGAATGTTCTAACTCAAAAACCTAGGAGTTACACAGAGTTCTTTAATTCACCCCGAATCCAGATTTGCACCTTTTCCAGATTTGCACCTTTAGGGGTCGATTAGGGCAAAATCCTGACATGGGGTTTTTAGATACCTTCTATTGGACATCTATGCAAGCAAACACCAAGTCGCTATCTTATCGGGTCTAGGAGATAATCAGGAATTCGTGAAAATACAGTTTACCCCTTTTCACCCCCCTTACGTTTAAAATGTTCAAATTTCTTTAACCCCCCTTTTAAATATCTTTAAAAATACATCTATATGCCAAAAAAAAGGTTTCTAACTCAATAAACGTAGGAGATACGAAGGGTTCTTTAATTCAGCGTTGATTCGAATAAATTTTAATAACTGTCAAAACCGTCTTTTGTTTTCAGCGCTTCCTTGATAAAAGATTGGCCCACTCTAATAGCTTTAACCATATATCTAATACTTACTATATTGCTAGCGGCTATGAGTGGGAAACTGACCAAGGAAGTGAGACAAACAACCAACTCTTCAATGTATAATGATGAGCTGTGTGCAAGCGCGGCGGCGTCGTCGGCCAATGGGGAAGTGGGCAAGTTTAAAATTCGCTTTTAAAGGCGGAGTTCGAATTCTCACGCATGCGCACGAGACGCGTTATACTCTAAGTGAGACTATGTCGGCGCCGTAATGTTTTCTGACGTTTCCAGGCCCTACTAGCAATATATGTGTATTATATATATGGCTTTAACATACATTTCGAAACTATGGGACTGATTATCTCAAAAGTTTTCCTCTTTAAGGTCATACTTTTTTGACATCTGCGTACTCAGAAAAATGTGTTCTATCCAAATTCGTGAAGAAAAATATGGGTTGCAATTTAAAAAAAATGCCGATGACCTCACAGCTCCAAAACAAAACACGATCAAAATATGCCATTGGCGTAAACAAATGGCATTTTAAAAAATAAGGTTGACCTGTCCGAGGATTTTCTGTGAAAACCCTTCTAAAATGTTTTATCGAATTTATTCCAAACTGTACGACCTCACTGTATAAGGGTTTCGTGCAATTTGTTTGCACAACACGTTTTTCAGTGTAGATGTTGAGTTCAAAAATTCACATGAGGTAAATAGTAATTATTTTTCTTACTATTCATGGTCTGATTTTGATACAGTTACTTAAGAAGCATACATTTAATTGCACCAATTGATTGTGACATAAAAACTCATTCCCTGGAAATGCATTTTGTTGTTGGGAAATACCGACTGTTGCGTAGTAAACTTATTTCGAACAACTCTGATCTTGTTTATAGGTAAAATTTCTTCCATTGGAGGACACATCAGAGGGGTTAGAAGTAAACGACCGGTCAGTTTAGTTCAAAGCGCAAGCGAGTGATCTGTACTTAAAATAATGTGACAAACATTATTGGACAAAGCCGTGTAAAACTCATTAACCTGCTACCAGTTCTATGCAGTGCATCACAAGTGTGGCAGTGACAAGAAATGTTTGGCGGCTTAATTTTTATGGTGTCAATTAAGGGCAAGCAACTGTCTTGGATATCTTGTCAGCTTTGCTAATTGCAGGTAATTATAAATTTATAAAATTAAATGGATAACCGGTTTCAAAACCGAACATATAAGAAGCATTGTATATCAGAATACTACCAGAAACATTCAATTTAATTAAAAACACCAGGTTTCCTAGAACAGAACCTTAAATTACTATAGGGGTTGAGAGGGCGGGGGTGTGGATAGTTGGCTGAAAGTTCTTTAGACATCAATTACGTCAGACACACGACGGGGTATTGATATGTTCTTAGCCTACTATTGAAACAACTAACATTTGGAACTCAAAATATTTTATTACTCAACGTAGTCTCCTCTTAAATTAATACACTTTTTATAGCGGTTCTGCAACGCCTCTAAACATTTCAAAAGGATTCTTCTTGCTCAGAAAACCAACTCTCCACAGCTTCTATTACCTTTTCGTTGCACAAAAATGTTTGTTTTTTCAATTGAGGGAATAGATAATATTCCGAGGGGGCTAAATTCGGAGAATAGGCGATGTGCGATTTGTGTACAGGTGCATTATCTTGCGAAAGCAATACACCTTTCGCTAATATGCCATGTCATTATTCTTGATTTTCTCTCTTAGGGTGGCTAGTAATTGAGAATAATAATCACTAGTTATTGTTCGGCCCTGTTCTAGATAATCGATCATAATTACTCCACGGATATCCCAAAAAACTGAAAAAAGAACTTTTCCAGCGGATTTTTGAACTCGAAACTTCTTAGACCTTGGAGAACCATGATGTTTCCATTCCATCGATTACTGTTTTGTTTCTGGGTCGTAAAATTAAACCCAGGTTCATCCATTGTCACAACACGTTTCAAAAAGTCTGCATCTTCTTCAAAACGGGCACAGTTTGAGCTTTCTTTATCAGCGTTCAAGTGTTTGGGATCCATTTTGCAGAATTTTTTTCATATCTATGTGATGGACGCATTCATGTAAAATCTTTAGCGTCTCAGTTATATGTTTCAGCCCAATCCGACGGTCTGATAATATCATGTCATGAACTGCATCTTTTTTGTTTACTTCAAATTTAAAACTTGCTATGTTCCGTTTTGGAACCGGTCACCCGGGTATAAGTTAATGTAGATATAGATAGGGATATGGGTACCACGTGTATCATGGCAAATCCAGCAAACGTCAGTTTTCATTTCGACGCTTCAATTCTCACACGCTTAAAAGAGTTTAGTGTTGTATTTCCATCTATAATTCAGACGTCTGTCTAAGTATATAATGACTTTCATTGATTAATGCAATTAATAACGTTGAGCAGTCGTTGTATACAACACTAACAAAAATGCATTAGGCGTGCGTTCATTTTTTTCGGACCTGACTACGTTCAACCGACACTTTCAAACTCACCCCCTAAGACTTAATTTGTCGTTCTAGCTACATAAAAAACTATTTTCTAATCGTATTAAATAATTCATTGCCACAATTTTCTTTGCTGACAATAAAGTTGGACGTTGGGATTTCTCAAAGCATCCTGATTTTTGTGTCACGTTCATTATTTACTGTAGGCTATGTAAATCTCGACATAGAATTGGCTGACAAGAGCTGAATGGTGAAACATTATTACATTACTAGAATGATTGCTAACTTTCTCAATTAAAGACCTATTATTATTGCATATATTATTTTATCTACGACAGTGCCTAAAATTGCCTTTTAGTTGGCAGTTTTAACTTTGTAAAACGACTGTTTAATAACATGTTTTCATTAGTTTACGTCGTTAGTAGTCAGAGCTGGGCAGTAATTAATTACTAATTAAATTCCTTTTTGTGTATTTGCCTTGAACTTGAATTACTTTTCAAAATGCGGTAATTGTAATTGGGAATTGCCATTTTTGTTAAAAAGTACTTGAAAATTACTTTTTGAAAGTAATTAATTACTACATTCAATTACTCAATTACTTTTGTGTAATTAAATTACTCTAAAGTATTTAAATTACTTTACAAGTATTTAAATTACCTGTGTTAATTGAAATTACTCGAGATAATTGTATTACGTTCTGGTATTTCAATTGCTGAATTACTGACTTCGATTGGGTGCCAAATCTCCAGAACGGAAAAAAATAAGATAAGTTACATATTAAGCAAACCGCAATAAGGTCTTCCCCGCGCAATAGAAGCCTAATTTATATGGCTAGTCGAAAATAGCAACTATCGCATTTTGTACGACGCGTCACAAGCAGTGTTGCCAGATTTGGGGTCAAGTTCTTAGGGGATCTGAAGAGGCTGTTAACAACAAACTTTAGTAAAATGTGATTAGCTACTTTTCTAGGGTTCTTACGTACAATTTGGAGGGAATATTATTGAATCAATTTAATTCGGTTGAAGGTATCGAACTTTAATAGTGCTTTATTCTGGTTTATCTGATCGCGGATACTATGCGTCAGATTTGCGCCTGAAAATTCCCTTATCATCACTTCAGAAGAAATGATGTTTATGTCACATATTTGCCATTATTAATCGCTGCGAATTCAAACCGCAGTCTTTTCAATACTTAGCAAAGTCGACAAATAAAGTACTGTTGACTGCCGATTAGGTTTGGATTTTGGACGCTTAATTTACTTTTTTATGGTGTGAAGTACTGGCTCGTTTGAAAATTTTGTTCGTGTTTGTTTATTTTTTTAAGTGAAATTATAAAACAGACGTTCACTGGATCGGAAATAAGACTACCCAAAAGGGTTTTACTTTCCTCACAAAAAAACATCTATTTTACAAATAGATAAAATCACCTAATTTACATTTTTTTAACAAGTAAAAAATTTTGTCGTTTTTGTCATTACACAATTAAAATTATCGTTATTGAAAAATATCTTTTACGTTTCGCTAAGTAATTGTTAGCTTCATCAGAAACATTGATTTAAAATGTAGGACAAAGGGACAATTACTATAACAATCTGTAAAATATAGGTACATGTTAGTGTTTGGACTTGTGAAAGAATAAGTAGGTGTCTTTTGTTTTCAAAAGTTTAACTAGTAGTTGGCATGGTAATATATTTTATTGTTGATACGATCTTTTCATAGTTTGTAGCTATTTTTGTATCTACTGTACAAATTATTATTTCAATCAGCGGTTTTCAACTAGGTTTATCAGTCACCTGTCAACTTTCAACAGTCCCTGATCAACACCAAATTGATATTTTGTTTTAAAATTTCAAGTTACCTAATACATTTTTTATAGCTATTTGTATTACTAGGGAGTAAAATGTATCATTCCCTCCCGCAGATGTAGTTTAATTCTTCAGCGTTAGTGAGAACAGTACCTAATCGATTGTAATCATGCAAGGGAGGAATTTACGTTTTAGTCCAGAGTTATACATTTAACACTTTTACATTTTATGATGTTACAATCTCTTGTATTCAGCTGCATTCAAAAATATTTAAATATGGCAATCAGGAGGTTAGTTGATTTATTATTAATCACATTGCCTCCCGTCTCTAATGGGAACGGTAGTCAATATATTATATTCCCTCCCACTGCCATTGGAAACCGACCAGGGAACCAAACGTATATTTTCCGGAAACCCCTAACAGGCGACAAAAAATGTTACTTTAGGATATAGGGGTAAAAAATATTTTCTAACTGAGCCAACAAAAAATACTCAAGTTGTGCCAATTGAATCACCACGTAGTGTTCTACAAAATCTAAATAGAAATTTGATGTCAAACAATTAAAAAATCAAATGCTCCAACCTGTATACTTAGACAAGTTACATATTTTCGTCATTCAGCTTCATGTTAAGCGTATTTAATAGTACATTGTTCTACAAGTTAAGAAAAGTGAGAGATTTTCAACGTTTAATAATAACTTTATCTGCCGCTGACGAGCGGCAGATAAAGTCGTCACCGGCAGATAATAACTTTATCTGCCGCTCGTCAGCGGCAGATAATATTATCTGCCGCTTGGCAATAAAGTGACAGTTTAGCATCATCAATCCAGCAGTATAATGCCACATTTTACTGCCCTTTGAAAAAAAAATATTGTACGATACACATGCGTAAAGCATCTTGAGTCACTCGAGGGGGTTAAAATGCTCGCTGACTCGCGTTTTAACTCTACCCCACTCGTGCCTAAAGAGTAGCTTTACGCACTTGTCTCGTAAATTACTAGTATATTATTAGAAAAAACTTTATACATTTTGAGGCACGGAACAGTTATTATGCAAAACGCCTAGCAACATAATGTACTTTATTTTTATATACAAAAACTACAAGATTTAGGAAAAACCTAAAAGCTAAACATTTTCTTTAAGAAATGAGTCTTTTCAATACTAATTTGTTCAATCAAAAAATATTTCATAAATAAGTGCTATTGGTAGAACATATCTGCCAATATTTAACAGTAATATATTTATATTCATTATCTTTTACCGGCTATTTCAACAGGAATAGGAACTATTGCTTATTAATACCAAAGCAGAAGTGGATATTTCAGGCACAATTAGTACGACTAAAATTTGGAAGTTGTAAGTTTATATGCAAAAGTTTATGTTTCAACGTCCTTTAGAACCTCCGTACATGTGGCTCCATGTTTTGAAGCATCTTTACATTATATTTCTATACTTTCCCCATAAATTTTAAAACGTTTATGGGGAAATATCAAATCAAAATGGTAATATTAGGTGGACGCTGCAAGCATTTTTTTTTTAAATTCTTATTTTGTAATTAATCCAACTACGTCGCAAAATACCAGAATAGCAAGTCCGCAATATTATTAAGATGTTGAAAAAGAAAGTTAAGCTAGTTTTTTCGATCACGTTGCGAAATACCAGTCTGGAAACTTCGTTGTTACTCACTATATAAATTATAAGTCCACAAAGAAATTATAAATTAAACTTTCAAACATTTAAGCTTCAAATGAAAACGCTCTATTAGAAGACACCTTGCCTTGCAACCAATTCAGCCTAAAATATTATTTAAAAAAAAATAAAATACGGTCTATTAAGTATTTACACAACATTTTCTAAAGCGGTTGCGGTATTGTGAGAACAGACAAAATATCTGACAAAATGATAACATATTTTGATTTTTGAAGAATTTACAAGTGATTTAACTAAGTAATTTGCTTTTAAAATTTGAAAGTGGACACTGAAATAGAAAATAAATAAATAATAAAACAAGGTCAACAAGCTTAATTTAGTATATCGTGGTTGTTGCGACTCTTAAAAATGTATAAAATATTTTAATGCAAAAAGAATCACATCTGACGAAAAAAAAATACCCAATAGCAATTCTGAGATGCAAATAAAGTTACGGAATAATAACACACTTTTACGACCTAGAACTTTTTGCCGGTCGTGAATGTTCTCAATAACAGAACCACGGCCGATACAGAACTTGACCTGAAATAATCATCCAACGCAAATGCCATAACAAATTATTAATCAGCTTTAACTTTTTCCAATTGCTTACTCATCTCTCATTGTTTCTTAGTCATTATTGAAAGCCGATAAACAAACTACATAATATAGCATTACAGAGGTTGTTCCTTATGTGTTTACGATACTTCCTAGGAAAACTCCACTCCCAAACCTCAAAACTCCTTTATCACATCTTCGAAATGTTAGATAAAGGATTTTAGTTTTTGTTAGAATTTATGTACACACGAAACTTCTTTAATGAAGCTAACCGTTTTCAGTGCAATTTTAATGAAATCATATAATAACAACCGAAACACTCACATTCTTTCACTGCCATCAATAAAATGATTAACAAATCTCCATATTTCAGACCAAATTTAATTCACCAAAATACCATCAAAAAAATGAAGAGCAACTGCAGGCTACTTTTTGGAGTGTTGCTGTTCGTGCTGGGAACGATTCTAGTGTTGACAAAAACTTTAATAATCGAGCTCATATCGACGACATTTGTCCTAAAACCAAACTCCTTGATCGAGGTCAATTGGCGTAGAACTCCTGAACTGATACCTACGAATGTCTACCTTTTCAATTGGACGAATAGCGAAGACATCCACAACGTCAGCATAAAGCCCAAGTTAGAAGAAGTGGGGCCCTACTGCTTTCTGCAAGATATGAAGAAAGTTGACGTGGTGTGGAACGACAACGACACGGTCACGTTCAGGCAAGTCCGGACCTGGAGTTTTGACGAGGAACACACAAATGGCAGCCTTAATGACAGCATTACCTCGTTAAATGCTATTGCAATGGTAAGAACACTTTTTATATAATTTTATAAGAAACCACACCAACATACGCATTTCCTCAAAATTACTATTAAACATGTTTTGATCGTGCAGTTTATATCTATCACTCAACATTGTGAGTTATTCGGATTTAAAAAAAATGGTATTTAACCAAAGTACTAATACAACCACATGTTGAAATAGAGCGTTTCGTAAGCTCTTATTTCCAGCTAGCTCAATAGCAATGACGTCTCTCTCACTTTAGGTACCTCAGTTGTCGTTAAGGAAAGTCGCTGTTAAAATCAACGCAGGAATTGACCTGTAGTAGAGCTAAGCTAAAAATATTAGCTCGAAAAATCTACCCCACTAAAAGACAATTTGTTTATAACAGTTAACGATGAACTTATATTCATTGTAAAGATAATGCGAAATAATAATAAACCTCAATGTACACCACGATTAAAATAGCTGTTTCTACTGCGCATTTATATTCAACATAATTAACGCAAAACTCGTACAGCTGTTTCTACTGCTCAGATGCTCAAATGTAGTCTATAACAATAACCGCTTTGGCAGCGTTCGCTGTGAATAGATTTGAGTGTCGGCGAACTTGTTTTGCAGAAAAATGTTCCAAATATGACATTTCGTTACAACTTTTACCGTCATCTACGTCATCTGCATCGCTGTCACTGTTATCACCGTCCAACATGTTTTGCGTAAAATTTTTACTAAAAAACTGAATCATAGAACTGCATTAGCTAACTAGATACATGTAACACCAATCCATAATGATCCCCCAATAGAATAAGGAGAAGGCATAACCAAATATTTTTTTTTGTAAAACCCTATTCTTAAAGTCGAGTTAAACTACTCAGTGTATGATACAAACGTTTACACCATGGTTTTACATAAACATAAAGCATTATGCAACTGTTTGCATCACTGGTATTTTCCGCCATATATAGCACGTTGCAACCGTTTGAATCATGGTAATGAAGGAGTTAAATTAGTTGCATACAGCTGCTTCAACTGACGCCTTTGTGCTGACAGTCTACTTCGCATATGCTCACCTGCAGTGACGAGTAACAAGTATCAATTGCGAACTACCTGGGAATGTACTCCCGCAGCTTAACACAACGATTCCTGCTACCGTTTTTTACACATTTTCTCCAAATCGCCAAACTGTAGACAAGCAAGACTTTGGCACCTCTGTATACTACTTCACTCAGCTAACGCGCTTCTCTGCAGATCTCCCAGTAAAACTGACGCAATCTCTGCCAAACCTGACCATTTCCGGCATACGCACGCGGATTACCATGGGGTATGCCCGTATATCTATGCAGTATACGTAAACGCATTTGAGCTCGCGTTAGTAAAACTACTTAAACTCTAAGAAAACCAGTAAACTACACACATGGACAAATCGACTGTAGTAAAACATTGTTTTGGACACAGTTAGGCGAGCCTGGTCAAGTTCCCGATTGAATGATTATAAATACTTATAGAGATGAAATTCGTGACAAATGCAAATGCAATTACTTAATCGTAGGTCTTTCCACCGTGAGCTGAGATGATTTTATTTCTCTCCTATACTGTAGTAACCTAAAGGGGCGGGTAAAGTCTATCTCAACTGTATCCAACTCAATAGGTGGCGTGGGCAGCTGCTCAGTTTTGTTACAATAAGAGAGAAAGAGACAACCGACTAGCCGGATTCAGTAGCCGCTTCCACCTGACCTTGCATTTCTGCGAAAGGCTAATCCCTTTTGTAATTATTCTTTTACCTACCCTATAAAACCAATATGTACGAAAACGAAGTTGGGTGCTTTAAAAGATATCGAACATTTGGAAAATTTGATTGCGCTCCTTTGCGGCACATATTTTTTTTCGAATTTCATTCTCAAATGCTAGAGCTTCATTTCGCAAATCTAGAATTAAAATTAACTATTGATAAATGGTTCCACTGATTCGTGTACCTACCTGTAAAAATAGCATTATGCGATAAGCGGGGTCCATTAGCTAATGATTACGGTAATCCTTTTTTCGAAGGTCAGGTAGGTATGAACATTATATAACCGGCTACCCTTTATTTCATTCATTTTGTGTAAGCAAATTGAGCAAGTGGTTTCAATCAGAGTGTTCAGTTTAGGTGCGATGGGTAATAAGAGAAAATTTGGACAGTTCAAAAGAAGCAAACACGCCAAAAGTGCTAGAACTATTGCGGCAAAAAGGTATGTTACCATCTGTTAGTAATTACAAATAAGATTTTGTATTTATTATACATTATGTTTATACATATATTTATTTGTATATTATAGGAAGCAAGAGCACGAAGCTCTTAATGGTTCAAACGCAGAAGAAGTTGCTGAAATAAGAAAAATTTGGAAAGAAGAGGAGGACATAAATAACCACCAAATAACATTTGAATATGAGCCTCCAAGTGATGATATGGAAAAAATCATTCCTGGTTATCGAATTGTTAACATCGCCTTTTTGTTAAATTGGGCCCTATCTTTACAAAGGGACCATAACCGGTATTGTACCTGTGGAAATCTTTATTTGGCAGAAGAAAGACGAGTGGGTTTAATAAGTTACTTTGATTTTCGTTGCACGATGTGTAATATTTGCATAACGAAAGCCAGCGAAAATCCTTCAAATAAAGGAAATTCTAATAGCAGTGCCGTTTGGGGTACTCTTGTCTCTGGAAGCACTTACACGGCAACGAAAGAATTGTTTTCTGCAATGGACATACCATTCATGACCTTTCCAACATTTTCAAAAATTGAAGGAGAACTCGGTGAATTTTGGGCGAAAACTTTGGATAAAGAAATTGCATCGGCAGCTCGAGAAGAATACGAAATGGCGAAAAAAAATGGTGACATGGACGCAAATGGTTTTGCTAGAACCAGTGTCTACTTGGACGGTGGATGGGCAAAAAGATTATTTGGACATAACTTTAATTCTCTATCTGGAGTGGTTAGTAGATATAACTCTTACACTTACGAAATTCACAATTTTTGTTTATGTATTTTAGGCTGTTATCATTGGAAAATTAACCAAAAGAATATTGTTCCTGGGAATTAGGAATAAATATTGTAGCATTTGCAGTATGGCAGAAGCAAAAAATAAATTAGCGAAAGAACATGTATGTTATAAAAATTGGTCCGGATCTTCTTCGGCTATGGAAGCCAATATTATCGTTGAGGGATTTGAACAAAGCAAAAACCATCGCCTTATGTACACAAACTTTATCGCAGATGGAGATTCTAGTGTGTACGCCAGAATAAAAGAGAAGGTGTCTTATGGAAACCAAGTTAAAAAAACGGAATGCGCGAACCATGTTATAAAAAATTATAACAACATGCTTTACAAGGTAACAAGTTCAGATCTGACCAAATAAATGTTTTATTATACTGTAAATAATATTCTAGATCATAGCCAATACTAAACTGCCCCTTCGAAGTAGAAGACTAATCAAACAAAACAAACCGAGGTTGACTAGGGCTGTCAGAGGGGCTATAAACCACAATTATGAAAATCAAAAAATGAATGTGACAGGTTTAATGGAAGACTTACGAAATGGACCTTTCCATGTATTTGGTGTTCACACAAATTGTAAAAACTATTACAAGTGTAATTCGGAAGATCGCCAAATGGTTGAAATAATGAAACAAGACGGAGTTTTCAAACTAATAGAAGACGGAATAAACAACATAATAAAAAAGTCCGACCGAATAATTCCAAACGAGACCAACAATCGTTCTGAACTTTTTATGAGCCTTGTTGCTAAATTTAATTGTGGTAAACGAAAAAATTTAGTTCAACGAGGGTCATATCAACGCCGATGCGTTCTTGCCGCTTTGCACTACAAAAGCGGTGCAATGTGGCAAAAGCATTCTTGGGAAGATTACACTGGCCAGGCACCTGGAGAATATTTCAATAAATACATAACCAGCAAAAAGAAACATACAATTAAAAAAAAATGGGGAAGACAAAGGCAGCGCCCTCAACAATTGGTGTTGATGACCATTACGGTCCTACGGCTGACGATTACGTCCCAGACGAACAATTAGAAAAATTGTGTCAAGCAGAATTGAAAACCTTTTTGGTAAGATCAAAGAGTAACTACTAGGTTACGAAACTTTTCATTTTTTTTAGGTGAATGAAAAAGATATCAAACACATAGAACAGCAAACCGTTGGACAACATAAAAATAATGTGTACAAATTTCATCGGAAAAATCGAGTAACAGCTTCGGTTTTTGGACAAATTTGCCACAAATTGCCACAAACGTCGTGTCATAATTTGGTTAGTAAAATTTTATATGATCCTCCCATAAATGGGAATCGTTACGTAGATTATGGCATAAACAACGAAGAGGTTGTCAAAACTTTATTTACAAAGGAAACTGGGCTTGAAGTGTCAGATTGTGGGATTTTTATATATAAAAATCATAACTTTTTAGCAGCGTCTCCCGATGGTAAGCTAAGCGTAGAGATGTCATTATACGAGTATTAGTTAATGTTATACAAAATTATTATTATTTTTCAGGAATAATCCAGTTAAACGACAGCTTGATAGAAATAAAGTGTTTTCCGTCCCTTGCCGAGAAGAAAGTTACAATGAAAGATGTTGCAGAGACTCAGCGAAGCTTTTGTTTAGGTGTTGAAGACGGACGGTTGTGTTTAAAGCATAGCCATAATTATTATTTTCAAGTGCAGGGTCAATTAAATATTGCCGAAAAACAGAAATGTTACTTCGTTGGGTACAATGAAAATGAACCACTGCACATTGAAATTATCGAACGTGATGAACAGTTCTGGAAAACAAAAATGGAAAAAAAACTAATTGAATTTTTTAAAGAATGCATTTTGCCAGAAATGGTATTAAAAAGAATTGAAGCCGGAAAAAATGTAAAGAGCCCAACTCAATTATTCAGGCACAATATAAAATAAAAAATAAAAAAAACTGTATCTGTATAGTAGAGGCAGGTACCTACTTATACCTAGTTTAGTTAGTTTATACAGGGTGCCCGGATTTCGTAGGGACAACATGGGTAACTTTTGTATTTGAAGAGATAGAGAGATGGTTAAATTAGCAAAAAGGTGAAGGTTTGAGAGCTCATTAAGAATCCATCTTCAAATTTTACTTGTCATGGCCCACTTGTTTAAAATTAAAAAAAACAAAATCTCCTAATTTCTTTTATATGCCGTAACTTTTTTGTTACTTAAGATATTGAGATGCGATTTGAACTAATTTGCATGGTAATTTAAATACTTTTATTGGCACTTAATAAAACGAATTTTATTTGTGTTAATTTTTAGTAATCTAACCTAACCTCAAAATTTTAAATTGGTACCCTACAATTTTTTTGGCCCTTTTAAGAGAGGATTTTTTTCTGAATGCAGTGATGTATTACATGATATGGAAACTTCTTCAAAATTTTGAAAAACTGAGTTTATTCTTTTTACAGGCAGAAATCACTAGTGCTATGATCACAATAACTTTGTTTTTTGTTTATCACGTTATCTGTGAAATTATGTTTCGAAACAAAAAGCAGGTTTATCATCATACGTGCCTGTCAGTGTGAGTGTTATTACTTCAACTTATAACGGAAAATTTTGAAAATATGATGTATTTTGTGCGTATATCAAGTGCTACAAGAACGTAGAACTTATACGTCAAACATACGGAACACACTGACACTACTGGAAGGCACGTATGATGATAAGAGTGCTTTTTGTTTCTAAACATAATTTTACAGATAACGTAATAAATAAAAAACAAAATTATTGTGATCATGGCACTAGTGATTTCTGCCTGTAAAAAGAATAAACTCAGTTTTTCAAAATTTTGAAGAAGTTTCCATATCATGTAATACATCACTGCATTCAGAAAAAAATCCTCTCTTAAAACGGCCAAAAAAATTGCAGGGTACCAATTTAAAATTTTGAGGTTAGGTTAGATTACTAAAAATTAACACAAATAAAATTGGTTTTATCAAGTGCCAATAAAAGTATTTAAATTACCATGCAAATTAGTTCAAATCGCATCTCAATATCTTAAGTAACAAAAAAGTTACGGCATATAAAAGAAATTAGGAGATTTTGTTTTTTTTTTAATTTTAAACAAGTGGGCCATGACAAGTAAAATTTGAAGATGGATTTTTAATAAGCTCTCAAACCTGCACCTTTTTGCTAATTTAACCATTTCTCTATCTCTTCAAATACAAAAGTTACCCATGTTGTCCCTACGAAATCCGGGCACCCTGTATAATTTATGTATACTGCGGGTGAATAAAATACTTGTAAATATATGTGAACACCTACATGTTTAAGTGATATAATTATGCAGTAATGATACCTAATTGTTTGTATATACTTATAAATATAACATACATATGGCAATTGTCTATAATACATTTATGTCTCTTATATGAATAAAATGTATGTACCTACAGAAGTTTCTATAAATTACTCATGCACTCACAAAATTGCATACTTATTACCGCATATTTTGAAGTTTTACCTGCCGTGCTAATCGGATTAGTAGTTTACGACCGTCAATGAAATTGACGGACCCACCGGACTACCTGCTCATCACTTTGACAACTAAAATTTCGTGCGACGCCAAGTGGCCAACTCTACAACTAACATTTTTCATTTTAAGGCGTTTTTCTCAAAAACGAAACATAAATTTCAAATTCTGTTTACGCCAATGTCCTAGACTTCTTAATATCTAGTGAATGAGATAATTTCATAAAAATCGTACAAAGGGAACTTGACTTTTTCAAAGTTATTTTTTATTTTTTTTCAGTAATTAGTATATTTTTTATCTCATACACTAGAACTGTGAAAAAGAATAATTTGGATATAAAAAAAACTAAGATTGGAGAAGCCGTTTGGGAGAAAAACTCTTTGTAGGTAAATTGCAAGATGTTCTTAAAATATTTTTTAATGACCATCCTACCAAAAATTTTCCATGAAATCTATGTCGTTTGACAGATAAAACTACAGGCTATCTTACAAAAAAAAATTGATATGATTGGCCCACATACGTAGTAGATATGACGCTTGAAACATTGGCTACTTTGAGCGGTTTTACCTTTACCCGCCCCTTTTCCCATCGTATGCCTCTCTCTTTGTTTGATGCCAAGTTGTTTTGTATTTTTGTTTCGTAAGCTCTCCTTACAAGTTTCTTTTCTGTCATTCAGTTTGTGTGGTTCAACCATCCCAGTTGCCTATCTTATGTTTATATGATTATCAGTTTTATGTAACTGTTCTCTGAAGAATCCGGTTCTGATTCTCTTTCCTTATCTATCCTTCTATTTATCTTAGACATTGCATTTCCACTGGATTTCTTCTGCTACTGTTTTTTAGCGAGTCACTACGATTTTTTTCTATATAAAGTGTTACTGTCACTAACTTTTTTATTTTCTCCACATTTATTTCCTTTGCATTCCATATTTCCAAAACAAATTCTCATGTAAAACTATGTTTTTATTAAAAATCTAGTGATCCCACATTATATGTTCTGTATTACATTGCTTTCAATATATCCATTGTCCATATTTTTACGCTTCTTCAATATAGTTTTTGCCATTCCATCAAATGGCTTTTTCCGGTCTACAAAACACTATATATTACTATATATTGTCTTTCCATGTAATTACCCTCGCTGTTGGATTTGACGACTCTTTTACACTTTGATCTCCATTAGAATTTTAAATTTTATTAGGTTCAATACAATGTCTGCTTCTCTATCTGTTGTAAGTCCTTCGTTTTATAAGATGGTACAAATCATCACTCTGATTGTTACGGTACAAATCGGCGATAGAATAGGCAACGGCGTTGGAAGGCCACGATACAAACAGCCTCCGATCAACTCGCTACTAGCTCAGCGTTTGGAGGAGGTTTACCAGATCTTGTTAGTTGGGCTATATTCCAAAATCTATAGAATAGGCAGTTACTGAAAGATAGCATTCGTTGTGGAAGAACACTT
The DNA here is from genome assembly GCA_940337035.1 of Agriotes lineatus. Classification (NCBI taxonomy): domain Eukaryota; kingdom Metazoa; phylum Arthropoda; class Insecta; order Coleoptera; family Elateridae; genus Agriotes; species Agriotes lineatus. Next base: position 190,171 of record CALNHX010000771.1, on the reverse strand, counting down.
ACGTAGATTACTCAAAATTATCCGTGCAAAGAAACTCCCGGTAGGCAAGTTTCTTCCCGAAGGCAGCTGCTTCAAGAGCGCTCTTTTTCTTTACTAAAGCACTCACATTTAATGCAGTTTTCTTATAACTCCAATTAATCAAACTCATGGTACCACATAATAGAAATTCATTTACTTAATAAAGAAAAGAAGCCAAATAAATTGTAGAATATATGTTAAGTAAGTCCAGTTGGAGTATATAATAATTTGCCGAATAATAGCACTAACCAGCTAAGCTCAAGCTCACAAAATCCCTGTACATTGTATCTTATTAAAACAAATGGTAATATTGCGGCCTCTGATATACGATGGAGCAATCTCGAGAGGTGACATCACGTAGAAGTTTGCTTCTAGTGTCTCCAAAATGGAGGCCACACAATTGTATTTTGATTTCGAGGTGGCAGTTACCCCATATGTAAACTATGATCTGCAACAGGTTATGCAGTGGTTAGAATGATCGAAAACTTTGATCGGGACAACACCAAATCTTCCTGAATACGAAAAACACACTAGGCGCTTTATGGATGCACTTTACAATTCGATCAGCTACTCCTATCCTCCACATAATCCACCCTCACGTGAAGTTTTGCACGCCTTGTCACGCCTAAGTGCTTGTATTGGTCGAAACGTCAAAGTTTAATGAAGTGTGAATTACTGGATTGCAGAACGGAAATGTTATAAATTTTCCTCCGAACTCAACCAGCTGAGGAACTTCAAACCAGTGCAAGCTTATATAGTCGGAAATACAAAAAGCAATAAAGGCACCAACTTAGGCACTGGTTTAGTCTGGAATAATTTTCAAATCCGGCTCACAGCCGAACGGTATGGTAAAATGGAACGATAACTACCCACACTATTGCAAAGCTGCTGCACTCGGTGGAATTTTCCTTTCCCCGGGGTGACACTTCAAAACTCACATCTTGAAACTGTTGACGCTTTGGGCACGGTACCACGGTACCAGGACTGAATTACGAAAACATTTTGCTTCTAAAATGGGTCCTTTTCAGGAAAAATGTGGTTTTCGAATAAATTCCGCGCAATACCTTAGCAAATATCAAAATGGTCGCCATAGCGACACCTAAATACAGTTCTAATCGTTTTCTGAACTGTAAAAGGACAATAAAAAGTAAAAAGCCTTAGACGTTGACTTTTCGGGAAAAGTCCTAAACGTTTTAGCAATGCCATCATTAGTATTATTTGTTAAAAATATAAACCGTTAGTTTTTGTGATGCTGTGATCAAAGTTTAAAATCTTGGAACTTGATACTAAAACCCAATGACTAAAAAAGTTGATTTAATTACTCTTAAACTTTAAAGAGAAGAAAGTTCAAGTAGGTAGCTACGAAACCGTTATTGTTTATTTAAAACTATTCATGTCTGACAAGTACATTACTGTCTCCTAATAACTGGAATAGAAGGCATATTATGAGGTAGATAATACCCTGGTGGGCATTATGATTTATTACGGTAGCTGAATGGTCAGGAATGTCAAGCGTCAAATTTCTGACTAATTACGTACATCTATGCAGCAATGCGTTCACAGCAATAGTTGATCATCCAATATAAGCTGTCTAATCCATTATTTACATTATTAAGAAACAGGACATAAAATTTTGTATGCATCACGGGCATTACTTGACGTTTATATCATCCGGCGACGTTCAAACCCTCCTGTCAGGGGCCCTCGGGCTTGTAAACTTGTCACCCTCCAGCAGGCAGAAACATCTTCATAATGCCCTTGGTAGATAAATAACTATTAATTACATTTTTACTTTTACAGCAACATAAATAGCACACATCGTCAAAATTCGTGAAGTTTAGAACACAGAATTTCAATTAAATATTTTAGTTCGTCATTCTTGTCAAACCTCCAACTTCACACTCATAAAAACTTTGCTTAAAGCTTCTGACTTAATTAATCTATTTTCGTCTTATTACATATTTGCAAGTAGTAAATAAAATGTTAAGTCTCTCCAGTCATCTGATTTTTAGTTGTAATGGTACGTATAATCCATCGCTAAAACAATTAGTTTTTTCCTAAAGTATTTTTAAGTGAAAATCTTGGATTTAAAACAACAATATCCAATCATACTTTATCAGATACAGCGTTAAAAATTCGCTCAGTTCTTTAAATAGGAATTACTTAGAACAGGTTTTTAAATTGCTAAAAAATAAATTCTTGTGCCTCACATAAAAACCGTAATTACTTACTGTGTTTGTTTATCGAGACGAAGTCGAGGTGCTAAGTCATAGCTTCGGTATTACGGAAAAACCGTTCTCCCATTTTCATTACTTTTTTAACAACCATCTAAAATTATATGGTAGAACCCTGGGTAAACACTAAAAACATAATTCTAGAATTATTAACGAAACTCGAATAACAAAACATGTCACGAAAACGTTCCATAGCATTTCGGCATCAAAATAGAGAAATTATTCGACATTGGACTAACCCGTAATGTATGAGTAACTAAAATTGTTATGCAAAATTAGCTGTCATCATTAAATTATATACTATTTATAACTTTCGTATATAGCCCCAAGAAATGGTTTCTCGTGCCAATGACTTTTTGTAATTATGAATAAGACGTTGTATTCGTTTTTTTATTGAATTTCAGTTATTAATAAACTTAATTTACACCTGCATTTTTCTTTTTTTCTCGTTGTTTGTCTGCTGCGTCCCTAATGGCTGGGATTTTTATTTTCCTAACCTAATTTTTTGTTTTATTCAGAGGGCACTGGTATTTTTATTATAAATTTAACGGTGTTTGTTATTCATTTAAATAAAGGATCTGAAGAGGTTTAATAAATTGTTTTTATGTTCAAACCTAAATATCCAAAAAGCGCTTGTATTAACGGTTATAAGATAAGGTATCAGAAGAAATCTCATTAAAAGAGCGTTGCGAAAATATAGACAGACAGGGTGGTCGATTTTAAAAAATCTGAAAATTGCTAATTTTGATCACCCTATACATATAACATCAACACACAGGCACTACACTAAAAAAAACAAATTGGTAAATTTTTCTATTGTTTTTTGTTATCTACAATCTACATGGGCGCCTGAAAATCAGTATTTTTTCCATAAAATTGTAATAGATATTAACGATACAAGTTTGATTATGGGCATCTTAACGATACGAGTTTGATTGCCAAAAACGAGGCGGTGAGCCGAGTTTTGCGGCAATCAAACGAGTCTCATTAAGTGCCATAAGCAAACGTGTATTGTTCAATATTTTATCTTCATCAATAGATTCTGGTTCAATGTATTTCTTGATACAAAAAGACGATAACGATACTAAAATTAGTTTGGTTAAGAGGCTATAACAACACCGATGAAGATAATAGATATTAACGATACAAGTTTGCTTATGAGCATCTTAACGAAACGAGTTTTATTGTCAAAACGAGGAGGTGAACCGAGTTTTGCGGCAATCAAACGACTCGTTAAATGCCATAAGCAAACGTGTATTGCTCATTACTTTATCTTCATCAATAAATTCTGGTTCAACATATTTTATTATATAAAAAGGGTGCAGTAATATCTATCCATTGCCGCACTGAGTGCGGTAATATCCATGACTGCATATTACTGCACTCAGTGCGGTTATGAAGCTTCTAACGATACTAAATTTAATTTGGTTAATAATCTATAACAACACCGATAAAGATATTTTTTTAATATCCCTTTTTTATTTGCAATCTGTAATCTTACATTCAGCAAATTATGTGATAAATTATACGACATGTCGAAAAGTGCTCAATAACCATCTGCATATAGTAAATTTTCTAGACCTTGAATGACGTAAGCATAACATACTGTACTTAAAACTAAACATTAATTCTAAAACTGACTTAACTTAAAAGTAATCAAAATCTGTTTGGTAATTTATTGGGTGCATATCGCAGAAGTCTTTTATTGTGTCTTGGCTGGTTCATGAGGTTTGCTGTCAAATCGTTTGGGTGTATGCTGAGTCGAGTTTGATATTGTTTGCTGTAGTTGCCTATTTCCTCCTTGACCGTTGGAATTTGGAGATCATTCCGAATAGCCGCGTTTGTCACATACCAGGGTGCGTTTACAATCATATGTAGCACTTTTGATTGGAAGCGTTCAAGTATATATATATTGGAGTTGGAAGCGGTACCCCAGAGCTGTATTCCATAGCACCATATCGGTATAATTATGGCTTTATAAGCAAGAAGCTTGTTGTTAATGGTCAGTTTTGAGTTACGACCAAGTAGCCAGTACATTTTGGTAAGTGTCAGACCTAGTTGTTTCCTCTTCGTGAATATATCCTTTCGCTAGGTGAGTCTTCTGCCCAGGTGGAGTCCAAGATATTTTATTTCTTCCTGTTGTAGCAGTTGAGTGTGGTTTTGATAAACAGGAGGGCAAGTTTCTTGTCGCGTGGTGAACGTTATGTGTGCAGATTTGGTTTCATTCACTTTTACTCTCCATTTTTTTAGCCAAGATTGTATTGAAGTTAAGATTGTTTGTAGAGTTTATGTGGCGTCAACAGGATTATTATCGGCGGCTTGGACGGTGGTATCATCCACAAATGTTGCTACTACAACTTCTGGTGTAGACGGAAGGTAGGCCGTGTATATTAAGTATAGCTAGGGTCCAAGGACACTGCCTTGCGCTACTCCAGTTATCGCATAGAGTTTGGTTTGTTCAGTGCCAACTTTTACTACGAAGTGTCGATTTTGCAGGTTTGATTTAAGTAGGAGGAAATAGTTCAAGGGAAGGATTAATCGCCACTTAGCTAACAGTCCAGCATGCCATACATTATCAAAGGCCTACGGGATGTCAAGAAATTCTGCGGAGCAGTATTGTTTATTTTCAAATATTTCGATGATTTTATCAACAACTCGGTGAATTAGCTCTATTGTGGAGTGCATCGGTCTGAAACCGAATTGGTGGTTGGGTATATTTTCGTTGTTCTCAAGGATTCTATTAAGTCTAATTTGTATAATTTTTTCAAACACTTTCGAGGTTATGGGTAGAAGGCTTATCGGTCGATATGATTTGGCTTCATTTGAAGGTTTTTCTGGTTTTGGGGTTAAGACGATTTGTGCTACCTTCCACTGACTCGGAAAGTAACCAATGTACAGGATTGCATTGAATAGTTGTGTGAGATATTTTATTCCCTGGTAGGGCAATTTTTTGAGAACTTGGCCAGTAATCAAGTCGTATCCTGGTGCATTTTTGGGGTGTAGCTTTGGACTTTGGTGATTTTGATGCATGGTTCTGGTGGCTCAAGTTAGTAAAAGGTTTCAAGTATCTGTATTAGATCTTCTTCTTTTTCGGGTTTATTTTCTGATGGGTGTGGTTGGTAAATATTAGAGTACCTATATAATAAGTAGATCTTATATAGGTACTCTAGTAAATATCGGACAGGTGCTCTGAAAAAACGCATACTTTCTCCTCGTTACCTCTTGCCCATGTTCCTTGTCGGGTCCTGATTGGTGGTGACGCTTTTATTACCTGTTTAATCTCTTAAGTCGCTCTCCATAACGAGTTATCAGTATCTTCGGTATGATCCATTCTCAAAACTCGTGAACCGTGTCGGCCGTAAAGTGTTTGCGGACGAAAAGCATTCGCGGACGAAAAGCATTTGCGGACGAAAAGTGTTTCCAGACGAAAAATTAATGGTGTCCAAAAAGAAATTATGGATTCATTTCATTTGGCCCATGTCATCAAAATATAGTTTTGTTGACCGTAGCATGTTTTCGTTGAAGTAAGACAAACTGTTTGTTGTTTAATAACATATTGACAGTCTGGTGTCTGGTAATTCATGTGGCAGAATTTCGAAACAATTTCAATTATCGTATTATAGCGCATGAAATATTGTGAAACAATAAAACAACAGGATCCAAATTTGGCACTAACTCCAAATATTACACCAACAAATATAAAGGTTTTACGTATCTGGGCCAAATAATATGATTCTGGGCTCGTATGTCATATTAGAAAATTATCTAGATACCGATATAAAAAAAATTGGAAAAACTCAAAAATTAATTAATAACAAAGAAACTACACACAAACTAAATCTTAATTGAACGTATTAACTACGTCTTGTTGAAGAAGTCAGTTAAGAACATATCTGGAAGGGTGAGTTAATATTCTAAGTATTTTATTTTGGAATTACTGTAATATTTCCAAGAATTACTAGAAGCTCCCCAATCTTGATACCGTGATATTGGTTTGCACTTTGCACTTTGTTTTCCAGAGATAACTGGAACTCTGCACATTACTAAAATAGTTTTTCCTGAAATCGTCAAGAAAGCGGGCCATGTCAAGACCAAGTTTGATCTTGAAAGCGTCACTTTGCAACACTAGTCACTTTTGAGATTTTTGCAGGACTAGTTAGTTCTACTTTACATTACCTAGGTGACCGGTCACCTTCAACATGCGCCTTGATGCGATAGAATTCATTTTTTTTAAATATCAAGCTGTCATTGTAAAAAGTTGGATGGTTTGCTGGAGCGAGGTTTTAAGCGAACGCAGTTCAAACATGACTAGCGAGCGTTGCGCTTGGCGCCCTCTCTTGGCGATGGCTGTAACCGTGCAGCGATGTAGATCCGTGCTGCAGAAGTCTGTGCGAGCTATGTGTTACAAAGAGAGATTTCAGAAAAAACGTAATACATTACACAGCATGAAAGTGTCTATGCTTGACTTGGAGGCTTTGAAAAAGTACTCGGACGCTTCACGTCCACGTATTCTTCAATGAGCCTCCTCATCCGCAAAATATCACTTTCATGCCTTGTAATATAATATACTATTGTTTATAGAGGATCGGACCCTGTATAAGTGAATCTATAAATACTTTGCAATGTCGTGTTGTGGGAGTGATGTGTGGTTTAGTAATACTCGTGGGCAATGTAAGAAACAAAAATTCAAATAGTCTGCCTACAATTCATTATAAAACCATACACAAGTACAACTACAATAATTCACTTATATAATATATATTTCTGTGATATTTGCCTGTAGGGTAGATATTTAATGAGATAATGTAATTAATTACTAACAGGCGGCGCGAGTACCGGCAAGTTCGGCTCTGTCAGGCTTAAAATTTATCGCTGTAAAGTACGACTTTTTAGGGTGGTAAAATCCAATTTCCCCAGTGAAACAGTGAAAATAAAGTTGTGTAGTTCAGAGAAACTATTAGCTTGAACAGGCAATGCTTCTGAAAATTAGTAAACTAGCTTTTGGTGAATAGGTACGTGAGGGTTAGTGAGGTCAAACTCGCGTGTGTTCATAGCGCGAAGTTCGCCGAATGGTTGAAGGTCAAATCGATTGAGCGCGCGCGTAATTTAAATTTGTAAACACCGCTCAGGAACGACTTCACAAAAGGGAGACGCGCATGAAATGGAGGACATTTCAGGACTATTACAATCATTTAAAGAGGGAAATAAAAACCAAATAACAGAAGTAGAGAGATGTAAAAAACAGCTAGCTAACTTGGGAATTGAAATAAGTGTACAAGAAGAACAAAGGAGTAAAGAAAGAACATTATTGCTTCAGAGGATAGAAGGCTTATAGAAAAAGGTACATAAATCAAAGGGGAGTAATAACAAAAAAATCCAAAGTTACACTTCGTGGAAACTTGAACAGCTAACAAAGGAAGAAACAAGAGGAAGTGAAATAGATGACCGGGTAAAAGGGAAGATAGTAGAGCTGGGAATTGGAAGGAGAAGTTTAAAGTTTAAAAATTTTAAAGAAAATACATGATCTGTGGGCACATGGAATGATAAGGGCTTAAATGGCAAGGAGAACGAGCTCATAAAAGAAATAAATAAATCCAGAATAAGCATACTTGCTTTGACTGAAACTGAAAAAGAAAGGGTCAGGCTGTATAAGTGTTGGGGATGGAAATATGTTATTATACAGTAGCGTACAGAAAAACGTATGGGCAAAATCGGGAGTGGCTTACCTAATTAAAAAGAACTCTCCCCAGACCTTAAAAAACTGGACGGCTATCTTGGAAAGAATTATGAGGGTGGTTCTAGAGCTAAACAACCACAGATCTTATCATTTGCTATGGACCGGATGAAAATTACAAAGCGGAAACAAAAGACAAATTTTGGAATAGACTGCAGGTAGAATATGAAAGTAGTATAAACAAAACAATATTAATTGGAGACTTTAATGCGAGAGTGGGTATAGACTGCACAATGTGGGAACGTGTAATAAGATTTTTTTTAAAAACCTAAATTTACATGGTTCGGCCACCTAGTGCTCATGGAGAATAGCAGACTGGTAAAAAGTATATGGTAAGGAAAAAACAGGAGGGAAAGACCGAGAGTTACATTAAACCAAAGTGTGCAAGGAATACTTAAAGAAAAAGGAAAAACCTGGAGAGAAGCAAAAGAACTATCAGGGAACAGAAAAAAGTAGAAGAAATGTTTAAAAATGGATAGTTAACCTCAACACCTACGGGTATCAAGAGGATCGATTATGTATGTATGTATGTATAACTAACAAAGTTTTATTTGCCAAAGAAAGTTACTGGGTGAAAGAGATTCCTTGCTCTATAATGTATTGCACCTACAATAGTTACATTTAAGGCATAAGTTGTTTTAAGAGTAAATATAGGAGATTCTTGTAAATAGCAGCCGTATAACATAGTTGAATTAAGTTAAGTACACATGTAAAGTACATTTCACACAGCACCAGGTAAATTCGAGTTATGCGGAGTTATGTTTCGGTAAAACCACGTCAAAGTTCGCCTGAAGATCCCACTTTTAGCCACACAAAGAGCCAGCATATGTATAGGGTCACATGTTAGTATTAGTTGGCACAAAATAAAACATTTTGGACACGTTTATGTCAAAGTGCGATTTAAATCTAAACATGCTGTGTAGTTACGGTTGAAGTACGTGAAACCGGGTCAGAACACCAAAACTTTATACACTCGTTACACTGGCAGAATGGGCCGTTGGTGTTTACGGGAGCTACAATCGGAGATGTCCTGAGGTTGAATAGAAGCCGAGGTCGTTGGCAACACAAATTGGTGGGCCGCAGCAAAAAAATTGGGTATTGTGCACATTAACGCAATGAACATACGTACCAGTAACATTAGAGCTGTTACTCAATTATCGCAACCAAACAAGCTTCAGAAGGGCCCGTGCAGTTTATAAAGCATGCACATAGTTTGGAAGAGGTGTTGCTGGAGATATTGGGGCCTTCGACTACTATCAGAGCTGTGGGGCTCGGATTCGTGCGAAGTTACTAGATGCACATGTTATGTTAGCTAATATGGGCAAATCTTCGTTAATTCCTTCTCCCTCCTGTAGATAACGTTCACACATATGCAGTAGGGTTGTAGAATCACCTTTAAGGCACCCCATCTAGGTTGTATGTGGGGTGAAGCCCGGCACATGCGAAAACTTTTCTGTCCCGACATTGGCATCCATCTGCGCGAGATTTGGGACATTTATGCAGTGGAATGCGGTGAAGACGATGGTGTTATTAGTTTTGCGTTTAGAGAATAAGCATTTTGGTAATTAGCGATTTGCATTTGTAAAAATTGATTTTAAATTGTTTTAAGGCGACGTAAAAGTCGGCCATTTAAAGACCTAGAATTGAGCGTGCACCATTTGTTTTTCGGCAGCTATAAAAGAGTACAGCGCCGATAAATCAGGGACTCGAAATTTCTCCATGGTGTTACGACGCATTTTTGTTGGTTATTTTAGCCATTTTGAGGTCGAGTTTGTATTTTAATCTGACGTATGTGTGTAAATTGTTTTGAACAGTTTACGTACCTGAAAATAAATAGCAGTCATTCGTGAATGGCGTTGTCTACCAAAAATCTCTGTCTTAAATATTGTCACATTACTGCCCGCACACCTTCGTTCCATGACATTCGTCGCCTTCGTGGTTTCTTCTTTACTTCTGGTTTCCATTTGAAAATCTTCAGCCGTCAATGGTCTGGCATCCTCAATAAGTGCGCAAACATTCCCGACTTTTACGGTCTACTCTGTCTATAACTGTATCGGTAGTTTCCATTCGTCGTCTAACTTCTGTATTAAGAATTCAAGTTTTGAAATTCTAGCATTTCGTAGCAAGTAATCTAACTTCACTGCTGTGCTACGGCTGCGAAATATGGACCAGAAAAGCAGCAATAAAAAAAGCTAGTAATAATGTATGAAACTGTAAATATAACTTATTAAAAAGTATTGTCGCAATTCTGCTTGTACTCGCTTAAGGCTGGCGTTTGGCTTATGTTGAAATAATAGGGACAGATTGATACATAGGAATCACGTATTGTCGATTCACACGCGTCGTATGAAGTTAAACAAGGCTTCATTCAAAGACGAATGTTGGCAGATCGGCGTAAACTATTTTATAAATGGTAACAGATTCGCTTGCGCTGTAAAATTTTATTCAAAATATCGACGCTTTTGTAGGCATTTTTCATTTGTATTTCTGTCATCCAACAGTAAAATTTGCTTGTGAAAAATAGAAAACAGAAACTGTAAAATAGCTTACAGGAATATACGATTTTTGATCTTTCATTTAAGACCTCAGTGAACTATTTCTAACGTTTAATTATTGATAGTACGTGATTCCTAAATAAATTCAAGCTGTTGTCATTTAGGACGAATATTACAACGCCAAATGTCGGTTATCGGTGCTGTTTTTGCAGACACCTGATAAATTTCCACATAAATAGCGTATAAATAGTTTAGGCATTGTACGACAGATGTCGTATTGTCGTTACAAAGCCATATACAAAACCAAGGTTGTGAACATGGCACGAAGTGCGTTAAATTTAGGACGTGGATATAGTCCCGTACGTGGGACCCGAAAATAAAATTTAAAGTCCCGCACGGGCGGAGTTAAAATCACGCGTTTGCCCGTTTGTCCTATGGTACGGGATTGCTAATTATTCGTTAGAATCCCGACATACTTTCATATACTTTTGCACTATAATTTCTAAAATGTTATTAGGTAGAGACATAGGTAAATGAATATTTTAAGTTATTTAATAAAAACCGATTGCAAAACCGATAATAATTTAATAGAAAGCTACTAGATAGAATGAGCAACAAAAGATATGTTTTTCTTTTTACCTATATATTAATAAGAATTTTACACTAACAAATGCCTATAATAAATCAGTATTGTGTGATCTTCCATAAAATACAAGATACAGTATTGATTTGCAGTAATTTTGGAGGCTCTTTAATTTTTCCTTTCTTTCTTTCTTGGTAAACCAATAGCTGTTTGCGATCTTCCTCTAGGTCTACCTCGAGATTTTATTGCTTCCTAAAAATATGCGATTACTAAAATCTAAGAAATGTCCGTAAAAGTAAATGGTTATAACATACCGGCAAACAAATGTTACGTAAACATGATCCATCATCAACAATTTCTGAATAATTCATATCACAAACGATTTCTTCTTTTGTCTCTACAGAATGGGATTAATCGAATTATAGAATATTGTTAACACTTTCTTCGCTCATAATGTCTACCAAATTTTTGGTGCTTTGGCAATCATGTTCTACTACTAGTAGATTATTATTACTGTAATAATCGTGTTCTACAAATCCTTCGTTCAATACCAAATTATTGGTGTTTTGGCAATTACTATATACGTCGTTTTGAAAATTAATAATTCCAACTTTCTCGTGAATGCAAAGTATTTTATCACATAATACTTTAATGTTGAGTTTGCGATACTGTATAACTTGGGGCAGTGATTTTTAGCATTGTCAAGAGTTTTGCAATTTAGTTTCGAAAATTGTACTTTATTCTGTTTTTCATGTAACATTATGGCTTCATTTAATTCTTCATAACTGTTAAAGGCATCGTTTATCTTTAATTCATATGAAGTTGCCATTATCAATCAATAACGTTAATAGCAGACGACAATATTAATTAATATACATCGATGAACAGAACAGCTGACCGACACACTATAAGAACGCGGAACGGATAAGAGTACAAGAGGAAAGACCGCGCAAACGTGTGATAAAACTTCGCCCGTGTGGGACTTTAAATTTTATTTTCAGGTCCCACGTACGGAACTATATCCACGTTTTGCAATGCAATGGGAAATGCGAAATTTACAATACGGTAAATCGCGAATACGAGTGACAGTGAATGATTATTATTAGAGCTCGGATTCATAGCTGTTTTGCTATACGTAATAATTAATAGCTGAACAGAAATGTTTAGAACGAAATATGAATTATGAAGAAAACAATTGTTGAAGAATATTTATTTTTAGGTTGAAAAAGAATGTTTTCCGCAACCGTCTTGAAAGTCATTACTACTAAAATCTGTCATTAAAGTAGACGTTTCTCTTACTTTTATAACAGTTATATTATAGAGTTGTTGGGAACCAATTTGCTTTACATTGTCACAAACTCACAGTCTCTTATAAAAATATTATACAGTGTTGTACAAAAGTCTGGAACACCTGAAATATCTTGCAAAATCCTGTTTTGTGGCAAAACCGCTTGAAGGGGTCAAAAACCATTGTAAATTTGCTATCTTTTGAAATACTCTAGAACTATATACAGTGGCGTACACCAGCAGGGTCAATTGGAGCATTTTTTTTAAATGATAACCCCAATATTTTGTTCGAGGAAGTGGAAGAGCACATTGAGTATTGTAGTATAAAAGTTTTATGAAGTTGCATAAAGAAATTTTCGAGAAAAATGCAAATAAAGCAAGATATTTCAGGTGTTCCAGACTTTTTTACCACACTGTATAGTCGTACAATATGCAGCCTTATGGAAACGATAATGAAGATTATTAAACATAAAAAAAAAAATTTAACCTGACTTGTTCAGCTGCTGTACGCGTTAATCGTTACTTTTGATTGTTTAGTTACAAAACCGTTGTTTTAAATAACTAAAATATTTTATAATATTAATTTTAATCAAAATTACTATTTATTTCTAACTTTGATAGGGCCCTGTCGCTGGATGCGCGCCTCTAAAAAGCATTATTTTATAGATGTTTTATAAGGATCACCTAAATAGTTTAATTATCACGTTCAACACAAAACTGTTGAATGTAGATATGCAATGTATAAATAAAACAATTTTAAAAATAATTTGTTTGATAGTATCTTGTAATGCTTAAATAATCTATTATAAAGTGGTAATCTCATTTCCAATGTTTTAATATTTGAATAATAATTTACTGTTGAACTAATTTTAGTGACTATTTCCCGCATCTTCTATTATCCAATCAAACGCCATAATTTTCCAAAATTCAACCAATCACGTGTTTTTATAGTGGCAAAAAATCAAAATTTTTCCTTGAAATTTTATCAGTTTCTTTTACCACTTGTATCCATGGAAACCACCAAATATGTTGTTTTAAGCAATGTGGCATTTGAAAAACGTCATTAAACTGTCATTGTGAATATATAGTATAAATGTCATATTCATTGTATACTGATACAAAATTAACCCATATTTGGGAAATACTCCACGAAATGTGTTTCGGGCTCATGATTTTGCTCGGAACACATTTTACTCAAGATTTGTTGTTTTTTGGCAATGCCCTCAACAAAATAACTTTGACAAATTCCCTCATCTATAAAGTTAGTTTGTCTTGTGACATTGCCAAAACAAGAAACTTTCGCAAAACATTTTCACCGGCAAAATCATTTGCCCTTAATACATTATTACTGATAAAAATTCAGTCATTAAAATAAGTACATTTTGGCTTAAATATCATGAATCTGGGAAGTATATAGCTGGTTGAAGAAGAGAAATTATAACCCTGTATAGTGTATATGCTAGGATACCTGACTCTCGCTCAGGAGACCCGTGTTCATTTCCGCTACCGAAAACTTTTTTAAAAATTGAATTGTAGTTTATATCTTCACGTACATTACAAATAATAATGTAACAGATTAGTTTTTACTTTCCCATACCCATAATTATAGGGAAGTCTTGGAATCATGAAAATTTTGGAAATCGAGATTTTCACAGAAATATCCGTTTTGGGTCTCTAGGAACCCAAAAAAGTGGTTTTTAAAAAATGTCTGTCTGTGTGTGGGTGTGTGTGTGGGTGGGTGACGCTCCTACAGCCGAAAGTATTGCTCCGAATTTGATGCGCTTTGGAATGCGGGGGTGTATCGAAAATTCATCGACAAAATAAGCTTTTCAAAAAAATCCGAAACCGGAAGCGGAAGTTACGCATGTTTTTTTGGTATCACTGTTTTCGTGATTAAAATTTTGAAAATTTTATCGCGGATAACGATAGAGGGTCATAAGACAAATCTGTTAGTTTTTTTCCGAACTCGCTAGGTTTAAAATGAAGGGCGCTATGATTTTTTGAAAATTTTGAGTTTAACGCCCTATTACTCAAAAACGGATGAATCGATTCAATTGATTTTTGTTTTCTGAATAGTATATGAAGGCTAACATGAGGTGATATAAAAAGTGTTTTGAAAAATATTAAGGGGCCTAAATTACAAATTTTCAAAATTTTGGAAATTTTCTAAAAATAATTTCTCAAAAACTGCCCACAGGAATTTGTTTAAACTTCATACACTGATAGACCCCGAAAAGGGCTATCGATCTGTTTTTTAAAGAATCTCATGAATTATCTGTGGCGCCCTCTACGAAGCTTTGAAGTTTGAAAATTTAAACCCCTTTAATTAATAAACAAAACAAGATAGGTAGCTGGGGTTTTCACTGGATTGCTCAGTGCATAATGGAGCATATGAATATGCAAAAAAATATTACACTCATGGATATATGTAAGCGCACCGGCCCCCTCCCCCCTCTATTTTTGAAAAATAATTTTTTTATTCTAACGGTTGTTATATTTTTGCGTCAAAGAATCTTTTTCCGCGAAAATAAAAAAATCGATTTTGTATGCCCTAGAAAATATAATTTCCAGGTACTTAGAAAATTTCACCTCGGTGCTACAGCCGTTTTGAGGAAAATAATACATAAACTAGCACAGTGGCGGCTTGTCCACTTGGCGCCATCTACAGAAGCTCGGTGGTCACGTTTTAAACTACACATCTTATAACATAAAATCGTAGCTCTCTTTGTTTGCGTGTAACTATGTTTGTTCGCTATCTCCTCCGAAGATACTGGACCGATTAAGTTGAACGATGGCTTAAAAGTTTGC
This sequence comes from Agriotes lineatus, assembly GCA_940337035.1. Lineage (NCBI taxonomy): Eukaryota > Metazoa > Arthropoda > Insecta > Coleoptera > Elateridae > Agriotes > Agriotes lineatus. Next base: position 175,012 of record CALNHX010000771.1, on the reverse strand, counting down.
TAATTTTCAGACTTATTTAATTAACTTCTCTAGGCAGCAGTATAATTTAATTAACTTCTCTAGGCAGCAGAGCGGAGCGCCTATCGCTGTCTACTATTAGCTCGGGTGCGCGCATTATTCAAACAGGAGAGTGTGGTTCTGCGGTAAGCGTGCTGGCCTATCACGCGGGAGCCCCGGGTTCGATCCCGTCGATGCATCTTTTTTTTTAATTTATATTAATGAATCTCTCTTAATTTTGCGAACCGAAACGTAGTTCGGGTGACTCACTAGTTCTTTTATATTTACCCGCAATTTACGTGAAAGTGTAAACGCTTATCACGGTGAAGACGTGAGTCATCGAGTTGAAATATTGATATGTTGTAAAGACTGTTGAATAAAGACGATATGAACAGTTTCCAGTATGGGAAAGTCCAGGGAGGTAGTCACGTCCACTTTTTTACGTAATACGTATGTACTTTCTTGCTTAATTTACTACCAATGTACTTATTAAATGTTGTATTCATATATTATAGCATATATCCATTTCCACCACTTGGGGGGGTGGAATTTTAGAAATCCTCCCATTTTATTCTATGAAATATTTAGAATTCGTGAAAACACAGTTTACCCCATTTCACCCCTTAGGGGTAAAATTTCGAAAAATTATTTCAGTCAGTCTTATACTGAAATGAACCCAGAGCGAAAAAAATCATTCTAACCCCCTACCCCTTTTCGGTTTTCCGTTTGTACCGCTTTAGTGGTGAAATTTAAAAAAACTTTAAAACACCTTTCTAAAGATTTAAAAAACACATCTATATACCAAAAAATAATGCTCTAACTTAACAATCACAGAAGATACAAGGAGTTCTGTACTTCACCCCGAATGCAGATTCGAACTTTAAGGGTTGATTAGGGTAAAATCCCGAAATGAGTTTTTAGACATTTGCATTGAATACTTATGCAAGCAAACACCAAGTCGATATTTTACCGGGTCTTAAGAGATACTGACGAATTCGTGAAAACACAGTTTACCCCTTTTCATCTCTTTAAGAGTAATTTTTTCAAAAAATAATTCAAAATGTTAATTACTTCGTTACATTTTTTATTATTTACCGACAATTAGAATTTTTTTGAAATGTAAATTGGATAAAGAAAAATCTCATTTGGACAACTATAAGAAAACATTAACAGGATTTTTGTAACAGTAATTCATTAACAGGGCTGGATTAGAGTTTCTAGAAGCCATTTAAATAGCTATCAATTAGAATTGAAAAATATTTCTCCTAAAAAGCGCCTTGCATAAAAACGGAAAAATTCTGCAAACACTACTTTTCGGTAAATGATAAAAAATCTAAAGAAGAAATTAACATTTTATATTATTTTTTCCCCTTATAAATCTTTAGTCTTCACATAAAAATTTTTGATTTTAATATTAAGTCTTGGTATGTGAAATTTTGAAAAATATTTAAAAATTTCAAAAATTAATAATTAGCTGAAGTTATAAAAAATAGGAGTTTTCTGGCCTGGAATTGTTTAGTTAGCTAAAAATAACACACTCTAAAAAAATCTGATTGAAATCTTACTTAGTTTCCTAAAAATAGCACTTTTTGGATTTTGACAATTTTGGAAAACTCCATTTTCTAAATAAGTAAAAATCACTCGGTATATATGATAGAGGCTAAATAGGTTTTTAGACAAGCACAAATTATTGACGTAAAAAGTTGTTTTGAAAAATCAAAATAATTTTTTTCCCATATTAGGTCGACTTTTTGGCAGAATCACTTGGTTCCTGTTTATTTTAACTAAATTTCACAGATTTCTTTGTTATAGTGACTGAAAGGCCAAGAAGCATAAAGCACCGGATTCAAGGTAAAATGAGGTTTCGATAATACACACATACAAAGGCCATGAAGCTTATTTTACTTAAAATCACAGAATAATCTTAAAATTATCTGCACCGGCAAAAACATCTGTCCGTGTTTTTGGCCCACATCTGCTTAGAACACACCTGCTCAGCAGAGAAACAAACCCTTGCATAAGTTGAATAGCGAGGTAGAAATTATACGGTGGAAAATTCGAGTGCGTCTATATTAATACAGATACCAGCACCACACAACAGGATAAAGAAAGAGGGAAGATTGGCGAATTTTCTTCGTTTCAATCCCCAGCCTTAAATCTCGCTTTCACCAAGTTCCAAATCTTTAATTTTATTTATAAACACCAACGAGTATTCGACCGAAAAATTATTTTGAAGTTTTGGCAAGTTTCTAAATTAATTTGTTAACCATTTAGATAGGAGGTAAGACGGGAAGTTAAAACCAGAAACAATAAGTCTTACCGTTTTGCCTGACTTATGTATCTTAGGTAAACAATACATTTTTGGCATTTCTGGATTAAGAGTCAGCTTCTATCTAAGGGCTGGAGTAATAAGTGTGGGACAGGACTTCATCACATCCTGTGTGTTAACAATCATGCTCCTTAGGGGAGACTTTTTTTAATGCTTTGTAGGGTCCATTGTTAAGCAATGTACCTATTCTATCAAAATAATCCTGTTTATCTAAAATAACAATCTTATTATCTTTGTCACCCTTTAGATAAAAACTTCCTTTGTTGCGCAATCCCTTAATAAGTTCATGGTCTTTTTTAATCGATTCAGTGGTTTCACCTTTTCTGTCTTTCAGGTTTTCCGAAATTTTAATTTTGCAAGCTCTTCTAATGAATTTTTTAGACTGTTCGTCTAAAGCGGCAATTGAACTTTCGATGCCGGCAACGATATCTTCTAAAGGTGGTTTAGTATGACCTAAATTGAATTTTAAGGACGAAATGGCTTTTTTAAATAGGGGTTAAAATTCAATTTAGGTCATACTAAACCACCTTTAGAAGATATCGTTGCCGGTATCGACAGAAAAGTCGTACTTCGCCTCACGAAGCATGGTAGCTTTACTTTGGTTTTAAATATTGTTTTAACTAGTTTGTTAAAATTTTCCCCATGTGATTTTGCGTTTTCACGACCGCGATGGTCTGTAAATTTTCCATGTGACTTATGCACATATGGCTTAGCATGTGCTCCTCCTCAAGGACCACCCTGCATAATTCAATTATGCTTTTACCTAGCTTTTAACTACTGTTTTATCATTTAGCCTGATGATGACTCTTTAGTCGAAACATGTCGCTGTAATAACCTAGCTTTTGCTTTAATTAAATGTGATACATGGGAAAGGTTTGGTGTTTTTAATATCTCTCCTGTGAACTAAAACATACTTCAAAAGGAAATTAAAAACGTGGTTATGTAACCAAGAATTTTATACCTTAAATGAATTTGAAAATGTAAATAATGATTAATTAGTGATATGCGCAGCTCTACTAGCCGTCTAAAAATATATTTATTATATTGTTGTTTCTCCATGCCTTTCGTAAGGCTTTTGTGTGTAACATTTGTTTGAATATTTAGTTTTTTTCTATATATAAAAATGTTTATATATTTTGCACACAGTGAGAAATAAAAATTATTATTATTATTATTATTATTAAAACTCGTTGGTGATTTTTGTATACTTTTGTCCCGATTCTCTCAAAGCTGAGATGCTTTCTGTTAGGCCCGATTTCGACCGTTAGGGGTTGCACGTGGTTATTTGAGCCTGCTTTATTATTCTTGTCGAATTAGGTTAACGTTTCGGTATATTTTATAGCTGTTTCTACTGGTCATGTTCCTGTAGCGAGATTTTTTGACCTGATCATGAATGTTCCCGTACCGAGATGTTTGACCTGCTTGATTCCTTTATGTTCTCGTCCTGTATCGTAAGTGTTGTTAGAGTTCAGTCTGCTGTCCCCTAAGCTCGGCGTGTGTTTTTGCTAATAAGTGTCTAGAGCTAGCAATCTGTCTAGGAGGCGCTAGTTCTTTGCTGCTGTCGCCAGGAGTTAGTAATATGCCCAGTGAATTCCGCCTTGCGTTGTGCAGATGCCTTCGGCGAGCGTTCTTAAGGCCTCATCGGAGCTTTAGTAATGATATTCAATGTTATACATTAATAATTTATGTAATTTGTTCATTTAACGCAATTATAATTGTATTTTGACTGTTATATTTTTGGAACTTATGTTTATTGGGTGCGCCCGGCGTACTTAACGTTTGTAGTCAAGTGCCATATTATTGACTATTATACATTTTACTATGATTGCAAACTGAGCTATGACCTAGTTGAGGTATTTGTTGCATTTCAGATTATTTTATTTGTTGTTCCATGATGGATGGCCCAGAAATTGGAGTTTTTGTTTTTGTATAGAGACGATTTAACTTCTTTGTCGAATCTTTGAGATATGTAACATGCGTTGAAATATCCACATTTCGAAGGCCTCGATTCTCTTCTCACGGATCAACATATGAATATTTACAGCTTATAATTCGAGGGAAATTTCAAGAAAAGCATAGTGTTGGACGACCTCGAATTACGTGGTTACAAAATCTACGAAAATGGTTCGGTGTGTCATCAGCGAAACTACTCAAGTTGGCAATATCGAATATTAAAATAGCCATAATAATGAGCAACCTCCAACGGAGACGCTGTTAGCAAAAAGAGGACTATTGTGATTTAGATTAAGCTTTGAGTTTGAGCTCTCGTTGCTACCTGAGCATATTTGTTGTATACAAACTCATTGGCGCCTTTTTTATATTGATGAATAAATTTTACCTTTTGTAAAAAACCGCACCGTCTTGACTGTTTAGCTAGTTGGCCCTCAAATGTGCCTATGTAGTCACAATGATTTGATTTTGGCTTTAAATGTGGCATCATTCTTTACAATAGGTAACGGTGTTTTGCCACATTTCAAAAGTGTAACTAGATAATGCCACTAGCCACAAATTTGTAGCACCGTCCTTATCGTCAGCTTTTAAGCGTTTTACTTACGATAACTCCCATGCATGTTCGATGATGTTATATTGGCAATGATAAGGGGGCAAACGTAAGACATATATAGCATGTTGGCCACAAAGTGTATCAATTTTATATTGTATGGGTAACTCATAAAGAGTTGGTTCAATTAATTCCCACATTTTTTTTGTAAACTTTTTGTCAAATACAATATTTTTACTAATTAAGTAATTTTGTAGGTGCTGTTTTTTGACAGGTGAATCTGGTGGTTTATCAAGTTGTACAGAGTGGTAGGGTACATTGTCCATGATTACCACAACTTGATCGTGAAAGAACACCGAAGATAACAATGCAGGAATTGTTATTGACGTGTTAATCACGATTTTTATTGTTTGTATCTAACAGAAGACTGCACCCACACCCAACCAGCTTGGAGGACTGTAAATTGTTTTCCTCTAATTTTTGGAATCTTATAACTAAAATTAATTTGGAATGTGTATAATTTTCTAAATATTGTAAATATGTTTTAAGAATGTAATTTTCTTTGGTACAATAAATAACCGTTCTATGAGAATTTTCTATTATTTTAAAATTTATATTTGAAACCCATTGACAAAAATTGTGTATAAATTATAGCGGCCATAATTATATTATAATTTCTTTTCTGCAAAATTTAACAGTTGGTCGAGAGAGAAATATTCTCCTTTTTCCTTATATACTTGAATTTTTTGGCATAATTTTTCTTTTAAAAAGAGTCTTCAAAAAATTATTGTTGCTTTCTTTCCTTCTTACCTTTTTACTTTTGTAAAACGCTCACTACTATACCTAGCTTGAGATTAAAATTGAAATTTAACAAAAATAAGAACTTAAGGCAGGCGATGTTTTGAATTTCTTCGTGACATCGTCCAATAGATATCTGCCGTTAACAAATGTCTAGTGTTTCTGAGCATTTTTAAGCGCATTAATGCAAATAACAAAAATTAGCAGTTAAAACGTGCTAATAATAATTTAAAAACAATTTGAACGAATTGGAATTGTATTTTGAATCAAATAAATGCCACAATAGATTTTTGAAGGGAGTATAGCGACACTCACCTCTGTAAATCGGGCTTGCTTAGTTCCGCCCACCACTGCAAAATCTCACCGAATAGACATTAGTTTTACTTCGAGCAACCGTCAATTATTATCAATATTTTTTTGCTGACTACAGTTTAAAATGCAACTGTTGTTATTGTGAAGTGTAACTGTTTCATTTTGTAACTGATTGTATTGAACATGAGACAAGTCCTAATCCGAAACTTTCACACATCACATTTTACGAACTACACGTATAACTATTGCAACTCACGTCATAGCTGCAGAAGTGCGTGCAGTCTCGACCTTCATGGAGGTTCCGGGTCTTGGGGCCGACGCCACGGTGTCCCCATCCAGGAAATCGCCAACTGCCGCCTCCTCGCTCTCGATGTCGTCGACGTAGACCCTTTGCGTGAGCGCCCGCATTTTGAGACACCACGCCGCCTGGTCCAAGGGCTGCTTCTCCAGAATATCCGTGCATATTCCTATACACTTATCGTAGTTTCTCCGGCGGAACAGGCTGAGTGCTTGATATAAGGGCTCCATTTTATATTACCTACACAACTAGGGTTTGTATCAAGCGGGATCCATGGAAACGAAGCTACTGATCAATTCCACGCACAGCCACGTGGTGCACCTGTTGCTCTGTCACTGTCAAATTTCGAATTATTTTTAAACGTTCAAATGACTTCCCAGGCGTCATCCCGCAGAAAGCAGCTTCAAAAGACTGTCGCCGTTACGGCAGCTCCTGCCCAGGCCCTTCCTTTGCACGAGAGGTTGGATGAGACGCACTTGGTAAAAATATACAACGCCTTTCTCGCGCAGTCTTCCAGGCAGCTGGATAGGAAGCAGCTGCAGAAAGTGCTGCATGACGTGGCGAAAATTACTTATGAAGAGAACGAATTTGAATTGATCTTTGTGCGAATAAATATTAAAAGGTAAACTTTTATAATTCTTGTTTTTCAATGTATCAAAGCCCATTCAAAAGATCTTGGGAAAACTGCAAAATCCGGGGCCACTTCCCCTGCTATTGTTGATATTAATTATTATTGACCATATTTCTCTAGTAACCATAACCAAAATGATAAGGGAAGCAAGTGAAAGGAGGGTAATTGGCCCCGGATTCTGCAGTTTAGCCAAGATCTTACTCTTTTCTACGTTGATGAAAATGATTTTACCTTAAACAACTTAATCGTCACCTCGTGTACCTAAAGTTTATAAGTACAGAACTATCTCCATTTTCTGTTCTTTCTCTGTTCTTTCATAGTCATACCTTTATTAATGATATTCCATTTACTTCATCATCAACCGACCTTGTTCTCGGCTTGTCTCTTGTTTATCTTCTGCATCTCATTACTTAACACCCAGTTTTGGCAATTCTTTGGCTGCTTTCATTCCTTCTGTGGGCTATAAAAAATACTCTGGAGTTTTTGTCTAATGATATGGTTATATAGTCGTTAACCCCTGACCAAGGGAACTCTTCCTCACTTTCAACGGGAAAGGCTAGCCACCTACCCGGCTTAATGATAAAGAAGGCTCACAGAACCACTTTGTGGTTAAAACAGGCCACTGGCCTATAATAAGATGAAGAAAAAAAGAAAGATATCGTTTCATATCCCATCTGCTCTTTGCTTCTATTTTTCTAAGATATTTGATTTCAATCTTTTAGACGCCTTTCTTCTAGTTTTTCCTGAAAACCCATGACTCGCTGCTATTAAAGTTTTCATTTTTGTCTTCTTTGAGATCCATTTATTGGTAAAGAAATTTATATTGATTTGACTAAGAGTTTACCTGTGTGGTGTTTATCTCCTCAATAATGTGACCAAAACCTTTTTAGAGGCAAACGTATATCTACAATGTCTACCAATACAACCGATCTAAATGAGAGCCAACGTTCAAGCTGGCATCAAACATCTCAAACCTAGTAAGGCGACAAGACCAGACGGAATACAATCAGAGATAATTAAACTCTTAGAAGATCAAAGACCTAAATATACTTGAATGCATCTACTTGGCCAATTAACATATTTGAGATTCTTTTCACACCTTTGTTTTAGCTGGATTAAACTACATATTCGTGTAATATTATACGATACGGGTGGACTGTTTTACAGATTGTATTAAGTGTTGAAAATTAATAAACATCTACATATACTAGATCATCCATAAATACTGGATGATTGCCTATTTTATAACGAATGGTCGTTCAGTTATTTAAAGCTTTCTTCATTACTAAGTTAAACAGTAACGAGTTTCGGACAATTCCTTTCCTAATTGCCAGCTATAAACGTTATGTATTTTAGCTTTTTTTATTATTGGTATGTAGGAGACGCCAATGCTAACCTCGCAAGTAACCCCTACGAACGACTCCAACTTGGACCCACGAATGTATTACTTCAGGTTGAGGCTGTTTTATCTTTACAATTCATCTATGTTACCGAAAACACTTTTTTTTTCGGTGCGAACCCTCTTTTAATATATTCCTTCTTCCATCTCTTCCTTCCGGTGTCTTGTGCGTCTCATTGAAATTTCATCTCATGTTCATATTTGTGGTCGTGTTTGACGATTTCTTTCGCCTTGTTCCTTTTGCTCCATGGCACCTCTAAGTGCGTGTATATTATCCGGTGAAATGGTTTCTCCTATTTCGAGATCTAAAGTAGTTCTTTCTCTTTCCCATTTCGGGCACCCAAACATTATATGCAATACCAACATTCTGCACTCTCCTCCTTCCTCATTTTCATCAGATAAGGTCCGAAGCAGCCACGTCCTGTAAGGCATTGGGTGACAAAGTAACCAGACTACCATATTTTCTGTTTATCCATTTGGGGATATCCTTTATTAATTTCATAATCCAAGCGGCTTTTCCCTCTAGCTCTCTCCATCTTGATTGCCATAAATCCACCATCTCCTCCATTATGTCGTTTTTGGATCTCATCCTTTCTTCCTTATCGTGTCGGCGAATACGTTCTTGGATCATGAGATCCTTTTGGAGTGTCCCCGTGATCACTTGCACTACGTGCAGTGCCACTGTAGAAACCGTCCTGTATGCGCAGCACATCCTTAGCATAATCGTTCTTTGAATGCTTTCAAGTTTATTTCGCCACTTGTTTTCGACAATCTTGCCCCATATAGGTGCGGCGTATAGTACGATGGAATAAACGACTGCCACCAGAAGTTTGCTCTTCTCGCTGTTTGGGCCTCTTTCATACCCAGTTGTTTTGCTACCCTGTGTGCCTTGGCGGATATATACTCGATGTGCTTCGCCATTGAACAGTTTTTATTGAAAACTACACCCAAGTAGGTTAAAGATTCTACCGTTATGATTTTGGTGTCTTGTAACTGTATTCTTAACGTGTCTATTTGTCTTCACTGCTTGTGTTTTATGAGGTGCGAGTTTTAAGCCTTTGGACTTAACCCATTCATTTAATTTTTTAAGAGCGCGGGTTGCATTGGTTTGTAATTCTTTAGCTGTCCTTCTTTTGACGATAACGGCTACGTCGTCGGCATAAACTACGGTCACGACTTCCTGGGGCATATCTAAATTCAAGATACTATTGTAGTAAATCTTCCAAAAGAAGGGGCCCAGCACTGAACCCTGAGGGACCCCTCTAGTTACCTTTGTTCGGAATTCTTCTTCAACTTTCAGCCATCTATCAGAAAAGGAGTCGTCCGCAATATCCACGAGATATTTTGTGAATTTCCAACTTTGCAATTCCTTGATAATGCCATCCCATGGCGCATTATTGAATGCGTTTTCAATGTCTATTAGGATGAGAACGCAAAAGTCTCAATATCGATAGTCTTCCTGGTTTGTGTTTTCAGCCGTTCTTCTAACGATGTCCAAAGCGTCTATTGTTGATTTCCCTTTCTAGAAACCAAATTGTCTGTCACTGAGCTGTCGATTTCCTCTTTTAAGTTCTTCGGGGAAAGCGGTTGACAAGCAGGTATTCAAAGACTTTTGCTATAACATTTAGGATACAAATTGGTCTATAGCTGCTTTACTTATCTGCATCTTTCTCCGGTTTCGCTATAAGGGCAAGTCTCACTTCTGTCCAGATTTTCCATAATTGTACTATTCCGTTGAACATTTTGTTGCAGTAACTAGCGACGTTAGTTAAAACTACCCTTACAAGCTCCGCTCTCTAGGTGGTCAGGGCCAGCTGCTTTTTTGTTTTTTAACTTGATTGCTGCTGATTTTACTTGTTCTTCTGTAAAGTTTGTTTACCCCTTGCGGTTCATCAAATAATGTTATGATATGTTGCCAATCGTGGTTCTTATCTACGGTAATAATTTTTGGATCTGGTGGATTTTTTCTTCTCTGTTGTGAGAGATACATCCTTCTCAGCCCCACGTTGTAAGCTAAATTGTGATATAACCCCCTTTCTTGAGTGGTTATCACAAATAATATTAGATTAAATATACCCTCTTACTTAATAACAAGAAATAGTATCAGGTATAGTTCCTTAACTACTTACCTTACTTCTTACTGAAATAAGTCAAAATTGACGTATCTCACAACGCAAATATGACATTTTGAATTATGTCATGGATTCTAGTTTTTTAATACCTCGGCTAGACAGTTAATAAGCATTGAGACTCCTGGTTATCAGCTGGATGATCTAATGTTCAACTAATAACTTCTTATTATAGTTGAAGACTGAATTACTATAAAATTATTAATAAATTGACTTCGTTAGCCAATTACACTCTTTAGTACACAAAATTGAACTTCTTAGTTAATTAGCGTCACTTGAGAGCTTGGTCTGACATTACAAAAAATCAGATAGATGTTAAAATATTTAATCAAATGTTTAAATGATCCAGACTTGATTTAAAATTACGTTTATAAATATTCTACTCCAAAATATATAAATTTCAAATTATAATGACCGAAATACATCGAGTACTCGAATTACTATTCAAATTTAGAAAATTAAGTATTCTAAATTTAAGTTCTAAATATAAAATTACAATTATTTTCAATAATTTGTGGTACTAAACTTGCTATGTATTTCTTAATGTTACAGAAGAAATGGGCACTAACCTTCTGAAAGTATCTCTTGTACCTGAGTGTGTATTAAATCAGCTCCTAGCTGGATGCTAGTCTGCAAACACTTCCTTTGAGTTGTTTACGACCAAATTAAGCTCTTTGCAGCTCTTTGACCCCTTAAGATGTGGATAGACAGTTCTACAGCATACCACAAACACTCACTTGCTCTTTTTTACTGGTTTAAAAGTAAAAATACCACTTCAAATGGCATCAAACAATCTTGAATTCCATTTGGAATAATAGTTGTGACTCCCAGTCAATTTTGCTCGTAAAGAATACTATATTGCTATTACGTATCAAATATCCAATTATTACTCTTCAGAATTATTGGGAGTCTAACCCTTTAACGTGATTATTTTTCGCGATTATATATTTAAGATATTTTTCTACTTCATGTAAACAACACTGTGGTTGCCCATTACAACCCCACCAGTTAAAAAAGCAACTGTTATCACATGATACCTATTGGATATCTGGATATTATTATTGAATTAAATTCATCATTCACACAGTATGCTGCATTACACTGTCTAGATTTATCTGCGGTCGTAAGTTCAGTGTGTTCGTAACTAAATGATACCCGTCACCCCAGATGTCTATGTATACCATATTTTTTTAAGGTCACTAAATATATAAAGGTACCTCCATTCCATTCCAAGATTTTATTCCCCCAAATTAAAAAGGACAGAACATTGTAAGAAAGTGAGAGTGAGAGTGAGACACTAATGACAGGAACCCCAAATTAAAAGAGACAAAAGATATATGTTTGCACAGTTGGCGGTACCTTTATGATTTAGTAACCTTCTATTTATTAGTTCAGTCCACGTTTTGTTTCTTTAAAAATCACGGTTGTTAGGTCTTTTCTACATTTGGTGTATGCTACTCTATGAGCTTCCTTCTCCTCCTGTGTCCTTGTATTATTTGCATTACATCTTTGCATTTTCCTTCTCGCCTTTACACACCGCTTACGTATTTCTGCAATTTCTTGATTCCACCAATAATTTGGGTGTTTTTTGTTTTTTCGCCTTTTCTTCCGGAAGGTATCGTTACATGCCTTTTCCATTATTTCATTAAATGCATGCGCTGTATGTGTTAATCCTATCGCACTTCATCTAGTCATTTGTCTGTTTATGTTATCTGCTAGGAGAGTTATCCATTTTGATTGTTTTTTAGCATACGTAATACTCTGTATACTGTGTATATGTATGATTGCAGCTGTCTTTCAATTCATAAGCACAATTTTGATACCATGTTAGATTATCATCTAATGATCCCACACTTTCAACATCTCGCTAATAATATTGTCGATATCTGCTACTATCTCCATTTTAGTTCATAGTGAACGGAGTATTGATTTCTATCTAAATCATGTTTTCAGTAAGCAGATTTTCTGAGCAAATGGCAATGTTCGCCTTTCGCTTCGTTTAAAAGTTGCTTTCACTTGTCTATATTTCGACTTGGTTGTACTTGTTATTAGAAAGAAAATGTTTACAATAATGGTTCACCATAGTTCAACAGCAAAGTTCAAGCTATTTAAATTTAGACTACTACCAACAATAACAACGGTCAATACTTCTCAACATCAGCCATAACAACTGCCTTCATTTTCCGCAGGGATGGACTTGTGACATGGGACGAGTTTATCTCCCATCTCATCCTGGGTTTCGAAGAGAAGGAGATCTCCCTTGAGTTCCAAGCACTGGAGGCGCCCATATATAAAACCCCGAGGCTTCTACGCAGCAACCACAGGCACCCAATAAACCGCATTACATTTTGTCCAACAATTAAAGGAGATGGCACTCACTGCTTCTCGGACGGCAGTTACCTCACCTGCAGCAAGGACGGCATAATTAACTACTGGTCCTTAGATATGCAGCTAGACAGGACCGTCCAGTCTACATGCCCAGAATTGAAGGTGCAACCCACATGGGTGCTCGACTTGGTATGCCTCGCGGACATCAGCGTAGTCTGCACTTCGAGCACTGAAAGGGATCTGCGGTTCTACGACACATCAGCTAGGAAATTTGAGCTGCGTGTCATGATTTCCTCTTTGGAGGACGGCGTGTGTTCGATGCACTACGAGTTCAACAATGACCGCAACGAAGACAGCAAGCTGATCATGGGCGACATGGGTGGAAACGTGCGGGTACTGATGTTTTCTCCTATAGGCCGCGGGCCATTCAAAAGCATGCCTGGGATTCCCCTCTTGCACGTACGGTACGAGCGAGTGATTAAAGGTCTCGTACCAGGGTTCAAAGTGGCGGAGTTTAAAAATCTCCATACAGGATGGGTTAGGCAAGTTTCTTACTTCAAGTGTTTACATTGCTTTATATCTTGCGCTGCGTGTTATAAAGTTGCCGTGCATATGAAGGACGTGACGGAAAGCAAAAGCAGCTACGTGTACAAGATTCCCAAAGGGGCTTGGTGCTTTGCGTTTTGTGAAGAAGCGCACGTGATAGCCACTGGTGGACCCGATTGCTTGGTGAGAGTGTGGAACCCTTTCGTTCCTCACAAGCCCAGCGCCATCTTCTCTGGTCACCATGCTGGAATTGTAGCCATCGTCCTTCAGGATAACGCGAAAAAGTTATACTCGATTGACAAAGATAAGTGTATTAGAATTTGGGACGTTGGCAACCAGGCGTGTATACAGACATACATAACTGTACCGTCAGAATTGGGAGAACATAACGATTTTACTATTCTTTACAATCCAGATAATCGCCAGCTACTTTTAGGATCCGTCATGATCGTAATACTCGAACTATGCCCCAAGCAAAGCGGAGAACACACGGATGGAAACACCCACTCTCTAGGGGTTTCTGGGGTACTATACAACCCGCTATTCAAAGTAGTCCTTACGTTTGGACTGGACAGTTTTATAATTGTCTGGGATCCTTGGACAGGAAGAAGAATGTCCGTAGTGAAAGATTCTCACACTCGACTGGTGCACGGCGAGCTTATTCCTGTGGAAATCACGGCTGCAACGTTCAATCCTGGAAACCAGCTGTTACTGACGGGAGCCAGCGACGGTTCCCTCAAAACATGGAACTTCAACACGGGGACTTGTCTTCGTAACATGGCCATCGAGCCTGGTTGCGAAGTCACTGCGGTTATTTGGATCACAGGACGCATTCTAGCGATTGGGTGGAACCGTCACATAACTGAATTTGCTGACAGCGGAGGTGCTGCGGGGCCTGGAGGTGCTTTTGCCAAACCTTGGGATACGCGGCACACCGAAGATGTTCTATGCGCCACTGCTCGCATACCTCAAACGTTGGCTACGAGTACTTACAATGGGGAGTTGGTGCTATGGCGATTGGAAACGGGCCAGCCCTATAAACGCTACAACGTCGCTAACCCTACTGGAAGGATAAAGATAGAATATAAGGTCGACAAGGACGCCACCAGTACGAAAGGAAGAGCCCAGTCGGTGCAGAGCGGCAGCAATCGCCTTAGCAGAAGCAACAGCCTGTTTGGAAGAAAAGCCAGTACAACTGGTAGAATGTCTATGGCTCCAGTTGCGCCTGCAGGACTTCCCTTGGCCAGTCCTGAAGCTAGGGCTAGGAGGATATCCATAGTGCATATTCCGGAAACATGTGTGCCCTTGCGAGGTCTTGCAGTACATTCTATGCTCTTTCTGAGTGCTAGACCCATGGCTCCTGGAGTAGCAACTCTCCTGGTTGCCGTAGAGAATGGGTCAGTGCAGGTGTGGTCCCATCATGCGGCTGGCGGCTTCATTACAGCTTTTCAGGCAATCCACACTGCAGGAGATTATATAATATCCATGGCTACTGATGAAAAGAACGAGTATTTATTTACTGGTGAGTAGCTCTTTGTCCATAAAATTACCCCTGACATTTTGAATGTCACTAAATCTATAGCTGTCAACACAATGAGGAAAAGCAACCCATTGTTTTGTTTCCTGCTTTCTACGTCCACTTTCAGCTAAGAGTATTTTTTATTTCTGTAATTCATCCTCTTTTTCCCTCTTGTCTTCCCAAAATGTAGCTGTATATATGCTGTTTCTCCAGTGTTATTTCATTCGACACACGTGAGCTTAAAATGTATCTCTTTATTCCAAACCCTCAATTGTCAATATTAATTGTTGTTCAGATTCCAGGTTTTAACAACACATACCAATGTTGAATATCACTTTTGTTTTATTTTGCTTTATTTACTTTTAACTTAATTTTCCTTGCGCTGTAGTATTTCCCCCATGCTAAATGGATGCATCTTGGTACTTTTTTAAACATTCCTCATAAATACTATCTATTAAGCGCTTTTCTTTCTGGTTCAAGGCACGACAGCTGGGTACATAAAGATATGGCTGATGTACGACTTCCATCCAGCGGAACCAGTGCACGCGTGCATGCCGAAATACCGCTTGATATTTCCGTTCATGTGGAAGGACCTGATTGAGGGTCGTGCCAAAAGGGCCAACCGAGGCCAGGCCAAGCCAGTGCTGCTTTCAAGCTACAAAGGCCATTTGATGCCCGTCTCCTGCTTGTCGTATATAAACGAAGCCCAGATTCTTATCAGGTTGGATTGGCAGCTGAAGAACTTCACACGCTAACCATCTTTTCTGTGTAGCTGTAGCTCAGACTGTAGCGCACGCATGTGGACACTTGGGGGCCGCTATTTGGGTACGCTTGGCACCTTCAAGCCCTGGGTGCCCATTAAGATCGACACTCCGCCTGGAGAGAATCACCAGTACACGATTCCCGCCGATCTTAAAAGGACCTACAGCTCCACGACATATAAGGTTTCCTTATGGTACTTGTATGTGGAGTAAGCAACGTTGCGTTCCAGGTGCTTATGGGTGGAATGTACGAAAGAAGACTTACAAAGACGCAGGAGCAAAAGCAGGAGAAGAACATGGTTCAGGTGGATGTTAGCAAGGGCGGCATTTATGGGAAGAGGCTTGAGTATCCTATTCTGGGGAACCACTACTGCTTGCCTAAAAGAACTACAGGAAGGCACGAGTTTAATCTGGATACTTCGTTTGGTTATGTAAGTTGTGAAACTAAATTGAATTGGGCTTACCGCACAATTTCCAGATTCCTGTGTATCAGCACTTAATAATGCCACCTCCTTTCGATATACCTCGCCCTTCAACTCCAGATGCTATCAAGGCACTGCGGCTTAGGAAAGATGAACCTCCAAAGGATAAGGACAAAATGGCTGTTCGTACATCTAGATCTTCAATCAAATCAAACCGAAGCGCGAGCAAATCGAAATGATTTTAATATGCGAACTAAAACCTTTTATTTATATACTGGCCATACCTATTATTATTATTATTATAAATAAATGGTCTTTTGGGTTTCGATACCTTCAAGTAGTAGATGTACTAATTTCATTGTGCAATTTGTTTTCAGTATCATCATCCATGTATACCATAATAGCAAAAACGGTGGAAACAAGTAATAGGAACAAAACAAGCAAAACTAAATACCTAAAAATTGAAAGGCTGTTAGAAATCATAGGTTGCTTTTCAAAAATCTCTTTTATTTGCCTATTGAGTATCATTAGCACCGTATGGAAGTGCAACTCAAAAAATAGTATTCGATCTCATAGACTACTGCCATAACAGAGTAAGATTAATTATATCTCAACGTAAAATGGCCACCCAGCTTATGAAAAGCACTATGAGAAATGTTACCCATAAGATTTATGGAATAAAAAACAGGACTAAGGGCAAGAAGCATTAAAGATAAAAACGCGAAGGTTTTGTGTAAAAGTAACGAAATATATAGGGACAATATTATCAAAGTCCACTAAATTAAGATGAAAATATACTAAACTCGATACAAACAAATAATTCAGATGGCAAAAAAATGTGCATGAAATGTCCAAGACGTATAGGAATCAAAAACAAAAGCGCCAGGAAGTAATAATTTCATTACGAAGCATTTAAAATATTGGCGAACGGTTTACAAAAGCAAATGCACAAACTAATGATGAAGATGATTTTTTCATTACCTTTTGTCTTTGGTTTATCCTACCATTGTGTCCCTGCTATTTGTTTGATTCTGCCCATTTCTTTCGTAGTAGGCCCCATTTTCCGTCTTATGGTTTCCATTGTATTGTCCAGTTAGTTCATTTTCCATTTACCATTCTCCCAACATGCCCAGCCCAGCTTCACTTCAATTGTCTGCATTTAACAATCATATCTTCCGCACCTGTGTTTCTTAACTCTGCTAAACTCACTCTGTAACTTACTTTAACATTTAACATTGCGCGTTCCATTTTTAGTTTGTTAAGCTTTTTTTAATTACATTCCAAGGGTAGAAATTCATATGTCATAGTTAGAATAATGCGTATTTTTTAGCTAACGCTGGAAATTGTTAACTTGAAAATCAAAACAAAATAAACCCATACATCGAAAATGGAGAGACTAGTAAGCGATTTGACCACTACAGTGTGGCGAAATGACACTTGAACACCTGATCGCCGACCGCAGTTACTAAGTGACCGCGTTATAATCAACGGCGGTAATGATACGTTGGTAAAATAGAGCAGACAACACACCAAATCCCAACAGAGAACGCCCGACAAGGTAACACAATAGGTATAAGATATCACGCGCAGATTCAATTAGATACATCCAACAATGCATTACTGGAAATAAACTGTCAACCTTCAGAAATAGACTAACAATTCCTAACGGCAAATGAGTATATACCATAACTTTCCTAAATGTCAAAAACAAGCACTTAATCTGACAGGTATTAACTGAAACTTACACCTGCAACTGTCAACGTAACTTTGTGGCAGAAAAAGAACAACTAAATCCTTTAAATTTGCATACCCAATAAGTAGCTTTTAGGAGGAAACTACGGTGAGTTAAATCGCTAGGGCTAACTTTAGTAAGTAAGGTAAAAATAGAGGCTAATGTCAAAATGACCGTAACAAACTGTCTTCATTGATATCCACGTGTTTTCTTATTTCTTTATTTCGTATTTTCTGGATTCTAGAAGTTCTTGATGATCGGCGCCAATTACATCAAGAAATATGATCGCAGATAATAGGAATGAGACAAAAAATAGACCAAGAAAGCACAAATTAACAAATGAATGTACTTTATACTATTTAAAGGTACAAAGAGGACGAAAAGACAAAGAAAGAGTAGACATCATACTAAATAAAAAAGTAAATGAGAGGATAATAAATTTTGAACCAATAAGTTCCAGAATAATAAAAATAAGCATTCTTTTGCAAGATGTTGTAAACTTTATTCAGATATAAGGGCTTGTAGAAGGAGAATAGGAAGAAATAATAAAGAAGTTCTATGAAAAATTACAACAGATAATAGATCAGCTAAGAGATAAAAATAAGAAAATTATAATCATGGGAGATTGTAATTCCAGAATATCAGAATAGAAAAAGACAAAAATAAAGGTCTGAGCTGCATGGAAGAATTTGGCAATAAAATACAAAATAAAAATGGAAAAAAATCATAGAATTCTGCATAGAAAATGAACTTACAATTGGGAACACCTTCTGGAACAAAAAATGGACGATAGATAGGTATACCTTTGCAGCAGAGGAAAGAAATGCAAGAAGCATCATAGACTTCATTACGTATACAAGGGACATACAACACGAGGTGAAGCATATCAAAACCATAACAGGCAGAAATGAGATCAAACTATAGGCAAGTTGTAGCTAATATACAAGTCACAGAAATGGAAAAAGAAGAACAGAAAATATCAAAAATCAAAATATATAAATTAAAAGACGATGAAACCAGAACAGTATACCAAAGAGAGATAGATAATTCACTAAAGGAAACAGAAAAAACAAAAAGGGAATGGAAAATGGATGAAAGATGAGAAAACCTAAAAGAAAACTTTATACCAAAAAGCAGAGATAACCTGTGGAAAGAAGAAAATGAACTTCATCCCAAAGCGAACAAGCTGGTAGACAGTACAATTAAAGAAAAAAATTCAAATCAAAATAATAAAACAAAAGAACCACGAGACAACATGGATTATATAAAACTAAGAAACGTGGTGAAGATAATATTAGAAGAAGAAAAAAAAAGCTGGAAGAAATTTGGGACAGAAATAAATGACAACTTTAAAAATAACAATTCTGGAATCAAAAAAGAAATATGAAAGGAAAAAAGCAAAAAGAAACAAGAGAAATGAAGAATAAAGAAAATGAGATTGCAATTAAAAACACGAAATACCAGAAATATGAAAAAATTACTACACTGAAAAATTTGAACAAAGACAAAACGGGAAAAAGGAATAAATGAAGAAATAGAATATGAGGGCAGAAATAAACAAAGAGAAGAAATAAAAATGGAAGAGAAAGAGGAAGTACTAAAAGACATTAAAATAGAAAAAGCAGGAGGAGCCGACAACATCGAACCAGAGATGATAAAGTAGATGGGCGAAGTAGACAGAGATAGCTATACTTAATATGTAAAGAAGCATGGGAAAAGGAAGAATTTCTGAAGGCTGAGAAAACAATTTAATACTACCAGTTCATAAGAAAGACGATCATAAAATTTGCGATAACGATCTCCCTATCTTCAGTAGGATTTAAAGTTTACACAAAAATAGTAGAAAAAAGATTAAGCAAACAGTAGAAAGAAATTATAAGACAAACAAGCGACGTTCAGAGCTAACAAACAGACATATGACAATATAAGTATAGTGAGAAGCATAGTAGAAAGAGTAATTGACAGCGGAGAACAACTATACTTGACATTGACCGATCTAAGAGCCGCATTTATAATACAAGTAATAAAAAGTGTACCTATACCAAAACGTTATAGCAAAAACACAAATAAATGGACAAGAGAAACCTTTGAAATGGAAAGATGGGTGAAGCAAAGGGACAGCTCAAAGCCACTACTTTTCATAATAGTCATAGATAAATTTAAAAAAAGAAGTACACACAAATAAAAGTAAAGTAATGATTAAAACACTGCTGGAGCCTGTGGTTCGAAATTTTTTTGAAAGCTTGGCCATTTTTAAGAACCGAGATAATAAACTTTTGAACAAAGATGCTGGGCCAATACCGTCCTCAGTCTTATATGATTTGTTGAAGTTACATTGACCGTCGGCCAAGTTCATTGGCCTCGGCCACGCCTCTGGGTCAGACAATATAAATAGATGTAAAATGCGCGCACTCGCCCACTTCTATTTGTGATTTGGTCACGATTACATCGTTTGCCTTTTCGCTGTGTAAGTTTTTCTTAGCTACCGGGGATGACAGCGTGGCTGTCGAAATACGTATTTAGCAGTTGTTAAATATATGTGTGGTGAGGGGTTTTAACGAATTTGTGATAAAGTAATGATAATTAACGACCAAATATTGTGCAAACAAAAACCTTTGGAAGAATTAACAGTCTACCAGTCTACGGATACTTGGAAGTGTGATAGCAAAAGACGTAAACCTAGATCAGGAAATAGGGAAGGGAAGAGAAAAGGCAATGAGCATATATCATGCAATAAATAAACCTGTATTATAGAAAAATGAAATAGACATGACCACAAATACGCAAGCATACAATATAATTGCTATATCAACGATACTATATGCTATTGAATCATGGATGCCACTGAAAAAGCATAAATCCCAAATTAACATGATAGAAATGAAATACTTGAGAGAAATAGCGGTAAAAACAAAATTTGATAAGAGTAAGGAACAGGGACGACCCTAGGGAAATGCGAGAGGTCATACCAAACCAGGCACCGTCTTATAAAGCGCGCCAAACGATCAACAAAATTTTAGACATCTCATTCCGCGACCGGAGTCTATATTGAAGAATATAAAAATCAAATTTATAGCCATTTTTTCTCATGTGTCAAAGGTTTTGATCCCAGTTTTCGTGGTTGATTTCTTCAGAAGACACTACGTCGTGTGGGTGCACATTGATCTGGTTTTATGCTGCTTTTCTGACCTAACTACTTCTTTTAAATAAACACCTACCTACCGAATAATGTTGTAACGTCATAAATTTCATTCATGGAAGTTTTTATGCCTTCTCATTAGGTAACCTTTTGATATGACAAGTAAATATTAACTTTCTATATGACGAAACTAATAAACAAATAGCTAGAATTATTTTGACCCATCCACAAATTGCTAGGAAATTTTGACACTATTGACAATTTTTAGTCTTGTTTCCCTAGAAGCTTCTTAGTAGAAAAACAAAAGCTAGGTAGTTGTTGATAAACATTTGTAAACAGAAAATGTATAGGCAATTTTTTAAGGGTAATTTAGCATTTGGAGTTTGTGTACTAATTGGTTACAATGCGTTTGGGTATTGCTGTCTTGAGGGGCATGATTACATCCTAAATGGATATTTAAATGTTTACAATTAAACTTATAAGTCCGAATAATAACTAAGGGGTAAGTCAATTTTATGGCATTCCGTTAGAGTACTTAATAAGTATTTCTCTACAGCTTTATCAGTTGCATTTAACGGATTGCTTTATCAGCTGGATTTATTCAGCTTGATTTACCAATCACTATTAACGTTATCGATCTTTTTAGACGTTCTTCGGTGCTGTCATACATTTTCATCTAATTTATGGATTCATTCTGACAACAGAACCAGCTGCAAGCTCACGGTTGGTGAAGTTTTCAGTTGTTAGCCCTCTGATGCTCTGCTTTTTGAAGAAAACATCAATTTTTAAGGGTATGTGCTTACTGGTCATATAAAGTCATTATTTAATGCTTAATGTTCTATGATCTTTAAGTGTTAATGTCTGCGATGACAGAATAATATATAAATTGAAAATTTGATTTGTTTTAAGCAACTATTTGTAATAATCGTCCTGAAGGTAGGTCTGATAGCAATTGTTTTGATTGCATTCGAAACAGTTATTTGAAAATTCTCACATACTGTATGAAATAATCGTAGTTTTAATTACAAACTCACATGGTCTTTTCAATTTGTCAGATTACTATCTTTACAATATTTACTCATTTAAACTATTATTTGGCTATACATATACTTTAATCCGTTAAAATAATAATTATTATTGCGTATATGGTTTGTTTTCCTGGTGCTTTGTGTGTTCTTAAGCGATCAGCGTAACTAGCTCGAGTACGTCTATCGACGTGTTTTAATTCACATATTATAAGAACCTGCCGGCCATTGTAATGGTATTTTTACGGTTACCTTTACGGTGGGCACCATAACTGAAATGCGGCTTTTTACTTAGCTGCTGTACTATTAATTTCTATATTGCCATGGGTTTGCTAGCTTAATCAGTCGTAGAGATATAATACTATTAACATCGTCAGCGTGGCTGAGGAAAAGTTTGCAGTTGATCGTTGTCATCTGGAATGCTGAAATGACGCATGCAAACACTGCCAGCAATAAAAACTCAACAGTGTACATAAAAAGACATAATCTGTAAGAAAAGCACAAATACACGATAATACATGTACATAAAGCAACAAGACTGAATGACGTCCAAACATACAGTGAAGCTGTTAATAACACTGTAATTACATACGAGCGACAGCTGTTTCTACTCGCATTATTGCATTAAATACGTGGAAAACACGCAATAAAAAGGATGTATGCTACATGCATGAAAACACCTTAAATAGTGCGCAAATGTTCAACTGTATACTACGCAAAGTCAAACACCGATAGTGCGAAATGTATTTGAATTCCGCGCACAGTAAACTGGGCGAAGTTGTCTATTCTTGAACTGCGCTTACAGCTATTCTGGAACTCAGCTGACGCATACGTTGTACGCGGGTGAAGAATGCGTGAGTCAGGAAGGCGCCAAACTGCGTGTTCAATGCAAGCAAACGTGCTGCCTCAGCGGATGACAAAATAACTTTGTACTGGCTTGCAAGTAAACCCCCGTTACCTTCGATACGCAATCATTCATTGAAGCCATTGCCAAAGATTTTGCAATTGCTTCTTATTTCGTATCACGATTTCAAATATATATAACTAACCTTGCATTCGGTTGCTCCTAAGGATGACGCTTCTGCGGCGTTGACGCAACGGCTTCCTTCTGGCAGCTGCAGCTACTTTTGGTGCTGTGGTTCCAAGTGGTTCGATGCCTTCGTAGTCTATGTTGCCACTTAGGAAATTCGTTTGTCGGTGGCAATGTTAGCAGGCTAACACGTCACAATTCTGGGCACTTCTGGTGCCATTAATAGCACGCTTCCTACCTTGGATAATTGGCAGGCACATACACGAGTCGCCTGTCTGCTTGCAACTACCTCGCGGTCAAACACCAGGCAGTGGCCGTTCTTCATAAATGCAACGTCGCGTTTCGAGAACCCAGCTCTATTTATATCTCCACGTCTTTGAATCATGCTATTGTTGCACATTCCTCCGCACTCCGAAAAACTCGCATTCAGGCACTTATACTGCGTAACCACTTATGCTACTACATAATGAGAAATACCGTTCGGCATTAGAGCTAGCAGGTTAGCAGGATATAAAAAGATGTGTAATGCATATATATATGTGGCACGAATCGGTCCATTTCACCATTCATTACTGTTGTAATTGAACTATGACCACTCTACCATTACATTATTTAGCAGCTAACAGGTACCTTACCAGCTTCATAGGGTAACATTTGATGTTATAATTTATTCGTTACAACTGTCAGTTTTTGCATATAACAAAGTTATATTTTTTCCTAACCAAAAGATTAGTCATCGTTTTTTTAATAATGTACAGGAAAACATTTGAAAATGGTACAATTATATGCAATGACTACGAACACAATCACATATTTGTTGGTGATGAGTACTGACACGTACGTATTGTAATGATATATTGCTTACAGCAATTCCGGTTGCATAACTAACACACGAATGAGTCAAATAAGCCCAAAATTGGTATTTTGTTTATTGCAACATTAAGTCATTATTATACACTAATAAGTACACAAGATATGATTAGCAGTAAGTGTAATTTGATTAACAGAGGTTACCATTTGAATGAAACAGCATCAGCAGAGTTACGTTCATTTATTTTTCAAATATTGTGGTTGTTATGGCAGATGCTCTTGATTTATGTTGACTGACAGATTAGATATTGTAACGTCAAGACGAAATAGTGAATTTGTTTTGATACAGAAATGTTTGAGGCGTTACGAAAGTTATATGCAGGAATAGTAGTAAGATTATGATGCCACAATCAGTAAGGAAGCTAAAAAGTAGGAAAAGTGGTGTAAGGAAGCATAGAATGGAAAGAGCATTGAAAAGGCAATCTTAAATAAAGGAAAGACAACAATGAAGTGCTAATTAAACTTGTGAAATCGGTGATAATTAAAACTTAAGTGAAAAAGCCAACAAGTGAGGTTATAGTGCTACGATTTAACATTTATGAAAAAAACAATTTAGTTACTAAGGAAAACATTGCACAAAACTTACCTGAGAACAATTGTTAATATGTTGCTAGGATACGAGATGTTCTATTGTCATTGTTTATTAGCGAAGCCAAGCGAGTGCTGTTTGTAAAGATTGGTTCGCAAAAGTTGATAAATTTTGAATATTATTAAGTTATAATTTTGTGCCAAGTGTTGGTTTTTATTGATCTCCGGTGTGCAAAGTTAATTTGTACGAATTTTCATCGAGTTATAAAGTGCCATTTAAGAGGGAGGTGATCCTGAAAGTTCACCCACGTGCAGCCAGCTGAAATTCGTGTGCATCGTATAGATTACACCTTCCTTGGTGCCTTTATCCAGAAAGCAGAAGCAGGGAATATTCCAGACATGAATTAAAACTGTGGCGTCCCTAGAAAATGTTCTCCAGATTTCAAGCCCACTTTCAGAGGTTGATTTGAAATAGAAAATGAGTTCCAAGAGGCCTTCAGCATCGTAGAGCACCTAGAGCAGACATCGTACGAGATCCAGTAAGAGGTTCCAGCCGCCGGGAAAATTCCAGGGAATAATTACAAGCTTAGCATCCCTTGATTTTGTGATCGATGAGTTTGGATCCAGGTTGCAGGAAGTAAAATATTTGCCAGTCCGCGTCTCTTGCTGACATCAGAAGGAAAACAAAACAGGTTAGCCACATTATGTGATTTAAATTGCTTTGCTAATATTTACCTGAGGTGAAATTGTTGCTTGTTGGTAAAATTTGCGTTCATTTATGCTGAATTTTGTGCGTTCAGACCATCTCTGTTTTTGCCGTCAATTAGAGGTTAAACTGTCAATCTCAGAAAAGTTGGGAGTTTGCCATACTTGTGTAAGTCATACTCAACAGTAAATTTCATACTGGATGCTACAACCTAACCCTGGGATTTTGAGTTTTCTCATGCTAAGCCGGAGCATTATTTTACATTTGGTTGCCAATAAATAAAATAGGAAAGGCAATAAACCATTTATTTTGCAATAATTAATACAAAGCATACTTTTTAATAAGCTCTGAGATACAACATTGAATTCTTATTAAAACTATTAATTTGTATGACATTCCCACATTTATTCATTTATAATTACAAAACTTATTATCACCAATAAGAGTGGGTTATCATTACAGTATAGACACGTGTCACAAATAGGTTGATTAACTGTAAACCGACCAAATCAACCAGAAAACTCAAAGTGAGCAGACTAGAAACGTAATACGTAATGTTTGTTTACTTGGCGCTAAAATGACTTGGGAACTGACCAGAGCCCTAGACTTTGCTTAAAGTAAACAAGTCGGAGTATTGAGACACAATCCCTTGATTCCCGGCTGTCTGGTCTTAAGTAGGTCTTTCTTATGTAAGAAGGGGTCTTATTACCTTTAGCTACCTCTAACTAGTCTGGGCTTCCAATGGCCTAGACATCGAGTAGACAGACCAGGCCCAGAGCTCTGGTTTATTGCTATGATTGCATGACTAACCTTTGCCTTGTGACGAAACGGAGGCTGGAATTCGGACTCGCCTCTATTGTCGAAAAAGGGTTGAACGCACTTTTGCTGTGTCGACTTGTTATCCTTTTACTTTCACTCCTAGCCATTTCTCTGCATAAGTAAACCCTTTTGCTTTGCAGGAGACGTGATTGTTTCTTCTGTGACCCTATACGTTGGTGCTTCCATGCTGTGCCGATATGGAGTAGTTTCTTGGAGATACTGCAGTTAGTTGCAAAGTGTTTATGAAAGACTTGACAATTTTGCTAAAATGACAGAAGCAATTTGTCATCCATTGCTGCAAGTATGACGAACACAAATCAGTTCCTGACGTTTAGAAAGCTTTCCCAAATGCAATACACACAATTGACTTCGAACACCCACTGGTTTGTAGGCTACGCTACGCCCTTGATAATTACTAACTGTGTCAACACTTGCTGTTTTAACAAAACATATAGCATAAAGAAATAAAACAAGACTTTCTAATTTAATTAATAAATTTTAATAGCAATTTTAATCTTATCACAAATTATAAGTGCAACAACTCGTTTATAAATACATCTAATCACACAGTAAAAAACAAAATAGTCATCGCAATTTGCAAATGTATCTACTAACAACAATAATCTATTCACTAAAATTAACAGTTGTCTGAACATCTTTTAGAATACATATCTTACGCTTAAAGATTTACGAACAAGGGTAAAGATTCCTAAATGCAACGCACCTCGCACAACAAATATTATCTCTGAATGTCCTGCAAACTAGAACACGCTTCTAACAACTGACAAGCAAGTTTATATTCTGCCTGATCTTCTACCAAACACCGCACACAGTGGGTGGCAACTGTTAGTGTAGCCTCTAAGGAACTAGGTGCACACCACTCGCCGTTCTGCAACAGAAAATATTGATTTTTTTTTCAATTCTACTGCAAACTGCACTTACAAGAGAATCTAAATATCGAGTCAAGGCAGGACTAAGTGCAGCTATTTTCTCTGCTAAATCACTGGACGAGGAAATGAACAAATGAAGCCTTTTTCCGGCCACAGTCAACAAATCAGGGCCCAGCTTGTTCAGTTCCTGGAGGCTGGGTAACAGTTCTTCAGCTATGCTGTCGAAGCCACTGGAAAACAGCTGCACCACCTGGAATCTTCTGAGCAAATCGACGTCCAAGTTCCACACTCGTGCCAAAATCTGGCACTTTGCCATCCAACTAACATGCTCGGCGGAGTAGATTTTATTGTCATTGACAGTTACAGTTTCGATGCTTGCCGAGATAACCTTCAACAGGAACTGCGTTCGGGAGGCATGAGTCTTCGTGTCAGACCGGTGCCAGCTCACTTGTGTTTTTTGCTGGAGATCCGTGAAGAACAGGCTTATCACAGCACTGTCATATAAATTGTTGACGGGTTTTGTGTGTTTGATCGTGAACTTAGTGATCATCTGGATCGTTAGGCTCAGCTGGTAGTGGGCATGCAGAAGCTCGTAATTGATGTAACTGTGTTGCAACGCCAACTCAGCCAAAGGTTGCCCGCCATTGTCCCAAATTTCTTCATAGCGAATGCGAATCTAAAACATTTATTTATTTATCTATGATAGTGTGTAAAATTTACTTTAAGTTGGCAGTTTTAAGTTTGTAAAACGACTGTTTAATAACATGTATTTGTTAGTTCACGTTGTCAGTAGCAATATGTTTTTACATTTTTAACCACGCAAAATTACGACCGGTTGCTACTAATCCTAATTTACATTTAAAACATTGTTTTTATATTTACCGTGTTTTCTAGATTCTATCGTAGATAAAATATTGTACGATACACGTGCGTCAAGCATCTTTAGTCACTCGCGGGACTTAAAACGCTCGCTCACTCGCGTTTTAATTCTGCCCCACTCGTGACTAAAGACTAGCTTTACGCACTTGTATCGTAAATTACTATTATATCTTTATTGCCCAACAGGCAACCCTCTAATGCCACCTTTGTTATTCAATGGTATATTATTCAATGAGTAAGTTGGACATTATTCACAAGGATAAAATTTGGGTTATGAGTCGAAGACGAATGGCGTAATTTATCCAAATGAATAATGGGAGTTAAATAGTTGTAGTTAAAATATTCCCAATATTAAAAACAACATCATAACTTAAATTTACTAACAATCCCAGAGATATATTGTAGTGTAAAATCCTGCACCAACAATCCGCTATTCCATGACAACCATGAAAATTTACTTGTTTAAATCATAGTCTATAGGAAAAACAGCCCCTGGAAAACCACAAACAAGATGGAGGGATTTATGATATATTTTCGGACTTTTTCCACTGTCTAGGGCAGGGGTGGCAAACCAATGGCACGCGTGCCATTGATGGCACGCGGCAAAATAATTTGGGCACAGCCTTAATTAAGGAATTTAAGTACCTCAATTTATTTTTTCGTCTACATTTGAGGTCATAGTAACAAAGTTCATTGTAAACAAGGCTACCTGTGCCGGGATGGCAACAGACTGCGCGACAGAGATAGGTAGATTTTGCGCGAATTTCTGACCGAACGGATGGGAGTGAGCTACAGAGTGAGCTAGCGCGGGCCACGCGGAGGGACGGCGAGAGGGGCACTGTTGCGCTTAGTTTGTAGTTCGCATGCAGTATTTGAAATAACTAGTTGGATTTTACTTTAAGCATTTATTTTGTAAGTTCTCCCCTGGATCGTTACGCAGCCCTATTCACATTTATTTTTAAATATTGAATAAATTTTCCCCTGCGTAGCTAGGCAACCCTATTTTCATCTTGTGATAACATTTTTCAGCAAATTACAGCTATGTTGCTATCAATTTAGACCACTCTGCATTCCAATAGTTTTTCTGGTGGTCCTTTTCCAATTTTTGGGAGATTTTGATAACCTGAGTTGAATTGCATGTGGTAGTATTTCTCGACCTTTTCCATCCCAGCCTTCGCTTGAATAAGTTGGTTGCCCCTCGGCTTCGTGCTTCACCAGCTTAATTATAGCTTGGTTCATTTGTGAGGGAGAATTTGGAAGCAACAGAAGCCCACTGAACGTTAGGTTAATTGTTTATGGTTGCATTCCTTACGTTCACTACGATCTTGCGAAATTTGGGGCCCACTTTCGTTGTTTGCATGGCACTCCAGGCTGTCCGCCACCTCCAGGTTAGTCTTCTTCAGCTCCCGCCTTTTAGCTCGGTTATGTATCTAGGAATATGTATTTTTAGTCTATTTCTACCTGGCATTATTTGATGGCACGTCATGGCCTCATTAACCATTTATTTAGAAAAAATGGCACGTAGATCAATAAAGGTTCGCCACCCCTGGTCTAGGGTGTAAATCACACAACGTTTCGGGAGTTTTGATCTACTCCCGTCTTCAGGTGTTCCTGGTTAGTCCTGAGCCCTGGTGGCCTAGTGGTTAGAGTGGCAGAGTAGTAATCACAGCGATCAGCGGTCCCGGGTTCAAACCCCGGGGGAGGCACAAATTTACGTTGAAAAACGTATAATATCAGTCCTTCTCAGGTCTAACCTGGAACACCTGAAGACGGGAGTAGATCAAAACTCCCGAAACGTTGTGTGATTTACACCCTAGACAGTGGAAAAGGTCCGAAAAACATATCATAATAGACCACTGCCAAAAACAATGACATTCAGAGAACAAATGGAGGGATTTGCTGGAACAAACAAACTTATAGCCTTAACAAGAAGAAAAAGAAGCTAAAAAGTGATTTACAGCTGTTGTTCGTCTTATAACAAGTTACAGTGCCAAGAAATATCCCAGAAAAGTCTTAAAGCATTTTAGGTGTCCACTTTTGTTTTCCTAGTTTTTGACTAATGTAAACAGGACTTATGATTTTGTAGTAAATACCTAAATATAACAACTATTCCACTGTGTACAATTTAACACCACGGTCAGTCACAGAGTATTTCTTTCGAAAGAAACAAGAAAACCAAGAGCTAAAGCATCATCTGTGGAACATCACCTCAAACATTGGGAAAAAACTAAATTTCTGATACCGCTACAACCAGGGTTGGCAAAAACCCGTTTTTTTTCAGAAATTATCTGCCCGCTGGGCTTTTTCGGGTTTTATTGGGGTTTTTCAGGTTTTATTGGGTTTTTCGGGTTTTAGATAAATTCACTATTTTTCGGATTTAGGTATCCTAAGTCTGAATGAATATTAATTTTTAGGTAACATGTAGATACTTGGGTAATTTATAATTTACCTATAAATATGCAAATAAGCTTTCTTTAAACATGTAAATCATGTAAATGGGGTTATACACACATCACAAAAGTCTAGGGATAATTTTTTTTTATACAAAACTGTAAAGTAAATTGGCTTTTTTTGAGGTGACCTGCTGATAATAAATTAACACCGCACTTTTACAACATTCGAAATTAAAAATTTAATTTACAATAAAAGAAGACAATCTGAAAAAGTTTTAATGAAACTTATTAACAACACGTTGATTTTATACAATCACAAGAAAATTGAATACCAGCTCTTAACGTATTTATTAATTAAATTTAGTAGAGAGTATTGCTTCCTCTTTGGTACAAAACGGCTCTGCATCTTCTAGGCATTGATAAAATTAAATTATCTATTGCATCTTGTGGTAACTGTTGCCAGTGTCTTACAAGGGTATCACAAAGTTGAAACCGAGTATGAATTTCACCCAATTCACTTTCAACGCTTCTTCCCAACATGTCCCACACGTGCTCAATAACGTTTAAGTCTGGGGCCTGCGCAGGCCATGATAAAACAGAAATATTTTCGTCTTCAAGCCACTCGGTACCCGCACCTGCAACATGTGGGGTGGCATTATCATGCATCAGTGTGAACTCAGGTCCAACAGCACCTGCGAATGGAAGCACTACAGGCCGCAGTACCCTATTTAAGTACTCATCAGCATTCATAAACCCCTCAAGAAAAACGAGATCTGTTTTTCCGCCAATGCAGATACCACCCCACATCATTACGGTACCTCCTTTGTAAGAATGGACCTCCTGAACACATCTGAGCCTTTCCAAGTTACCAGGTCGCCTCTACACTCTAACTCGTCGACTGTCAGGGTGTATTCCAAAACGAGATTCATCTGTGAACAAAACCGTAGACCACTGCTCTTCTGTCCACAGAATATGCTCTTCAGCCTATTCTACTCTGCGTGCTCGATTATCATATCGAATTGGCGGGGCTCTTATTGGACGTCGGGCGTGCAGATCAGCCTCGTGCAATCGATTTCTAATTGTTTGAGAGTATACAGTTACATTATGAGTTGCCCGAAGCTGCGAAACCAATTGTTTAGCCGTAATTGTTGGTCGTCATCTAGCTTCCAAAGTTAAGTAGCGATCTTGAACTGCGGTGGTAATGCGTCCACGACCTGGATGTTGTTCGCTAGGATATCTGAATGTCCTATATCTATGGCACAATCTGCTAATAACACTTTGAGAGGTGTTTAAAGCTGCTGCGACATCAACTTGTCTTCGGCCAGCTTCTAGCATACCTACAGCTCTATTCATTTCAGCTAAACTTAAATGTTGACGTTGTTGATTATCTTCCATAATAACAACACCAATAAAACTTAAAACACCCCAAAATAAACTTACAGCAACTGTAAATTATGATTAAATCATTCCCCAACAACACTGGAATTGCTTTATTTTCAGTTGAACTGACAATTAAGCATTTGCATTTGTTTATTTAGTATTGAAACAATTGCTATCGCTAGCCCAAAGACTAGCACTAACATACTTGATGAATGGCAGAAATATTTGATAACAAAATTAATTTATATCGATAAAAAATGTTATATCCCTAGACTTTTGTGATGTGTGTATGTGTACTTAAAAGTAGGTTTATTAAATTATGTTCTACACTATATTGTGTTAATATGTAAGATGTAATAGATGTAATCGATTTTTTTTAAAGGAATGGGGAAATAAATAAAATAAAGAAAAATAAAATAAGGGGTTTCCACTGTCCATTGATTCTGAGCGACTTCCTTCAAGGGGATTCCCTCATTCAATGATTTGCCAGTTTAGAAAATTAGATGTGGTCATCACACAACTTTCTTTTACTGCTTGTAAAATTTTAATTTTGTGAATTCCAAAATTGATACTTCCTAAAAAACTTTTGACAAAAGTTCTAGTTAATTACCTAATATTAAAACAGTTTGTAAAAAAGATTATTTCCATTATTTTTGAAAAAAAATCATTTTGCGATTTTTCAAAAACTATACGTCTTACAAAAAACTTCTTTAACAAAAGTTATAGATAATTACGTAATGTAACAAACTTGGGCCGAGCCGCTGCGGACATGAGTCACAGCCTCCCAGACTTCGAGAAACAACTCTGGAGCCAGGTGCAACGGGTGAAGTCAGCGGCCTTGGTGACTAATACGAGATGCGTCATGCGTTTGTCGGGAACTTCGAGTAAAGATCGCGGCGTTTCTGGAACCTTACCCGGCAATATAAATACACGCCCGCAGGAATAGCGGGTAGTTCTCATCAAACTCGAAGCTCGTAATATAAATAAACCCGTGTGTATATAACGCTAGTGAAATAAATAACAAATAAATATAACCATATAAATCATTACTTTTAAGTCGTGCAATATAATAAATAAATAAATGTATCGTTGTTAGAAATAGTTCGTTAGTTTAAGTAATCTGTGTTCTGCCTTGATAATTCTTGTGTTTGTAAATAATCGTAATTAATCGTTGTAAATAAATGTTTAAAGCAAGAAGCGTCCTATAATTTGTAAATAGCCTGAACGTAAAAACGTAACAGTAATATAAAATCAAGCTTTTCATTACTGTTGAGAGATTAAGTACCTAACTGAGATGCGAAGCGTCGAGGTTCACTTTATCTCGAGACAGCAATGAAACTTTTCACCGTGGTATGTATACTACTTTATTCACAACCACTTTATTGTAAACAGGAATTGTAAAAATGGATTTGACAGTTTTTCAAAACTACCGTTAAGCTAATAATAATAATACAATGCGGATAAAATCTGTTGCCATGACAGCGGCTGGGACTTCCCATCCGCTGTCATGGTAACCTATTTCCCGCCCGGGGTGGGAAGTCGACGTTGGTAATGGCTCATTTTCCAACTTTTTAAAAGGCAGTAATGACTTTATTACATATATGGTTGTGAATAAAATATACAGTGTGTTTCACTTTACATGGAAGCACCCCTGTATTTTCTTTGTTTTTGTATGAATCGATTTGAATTTTTTACCAGTTGTACAACCCACCAAGAGGCATCTATTCATGTCCTTGAGTGCAAATGACGTTTTTGGCCTTGCCTACTACGATCAAGAACTTGGGTTGTATTGTCAATATTTTGCATCGCGTTAGAGTTACAGCAAAAAGTTATTAAGAAAAGTTGTTTAGAATCAGAAGAATACCCCAAATACCGATTTTCGTTTAATAATTCGAAGTTTTAATTTTTATCCATAAATTTGTCAAAAGTCCCAAATTTCAACTTTTAATTTGGTATCAAATGGTGCCATAGAGAAACAACATTTTTATTATTGTTGCAAACGTCATTAGCTTTTAATAATGGCTGAATTACGTTTAACGGTAGCTGAGAAAGTAGAAATAATTAGAATAGGGGATTTGCACAAAAAATCATACCTCAATTTTTATTCGTTAAATTAGTAGTATATATGGTAAAGAAGCATAAAACTGAAAAAAATAAGTAATTTAAAGCATTTGCTATTGCTGGTAAACAATTATAAATTGTTATAATTTTGAATTTATCACGTGACAAGAAGCTTACCAGTGATTGGTTGTGACGTAGGATGACGTCAAATAGTGCGTCCGGCGCAGATCAGCGACCACGTGCTTACTTGCAAGATAGTCGTTTCACGTGTTTTGCGATTTATAATTCGCTATTCGACAGTTGCTTTTTGTAATAATGGCAGATCAAGACTTCACAAAAGCGCAATCTGACAATTTACCAATTGTAGATGCAATTATGGTGGCAGAGTATTTTAAAAATACTGCAGACTTTGCAATAGGAGAATCCAGTGATGTCAAAGCTGATAAGTAAGTGCTGTAACGTAGGTATTCATTTTTGCGTTATAAACAGTTCACATAATACAATACTGTATACTAATGTAATAACTGTAAGTAATTGAAATAATTATAAAATTTTAGATCTGGGCGCAGGTCGTACGGAGATGCTGCTATCGGTTGGGTGCAAGTTTGTCACACAATGAACATTTGCACTGCAGTACTGCAACTCATACCAAAGTCATCTGCTAATGCTGCAAATGTATCTCCAGTTCGAATTTTTTTCAATGGCAAAAGTATGTAACTATATCTAGTTTACAATATTTAACCAACAGATCTAGGTACTACAAAGTACGTGTCTTCTGTCAATCCAAGATACATGCGAGATTTGGAAGCCATGAGATTTAATGTACACTGCAAGGCCATTCTTTTATAGGAAGCTGCAACATTACCGGTGATGTCATCATCTGTGTGATTCGATGATTCTGAATCATAGGATGGTGAGAAGTTTGTTTAGCTTTCATCACATGAAGATGCTGTGGTACTATCAAGATCTACTGTCATATCTGGTGTTGTTTCTAAAAACTTTGGGAGAAATTGCGGCTTTGTTGGTGTTGTTGCAGAGTCCACGGTGGAAAATTTTATAGGGGAAGTTTTTATTGAATTTCCAAGGTGCAACAGATTACATTGAATATGTTTGCTGCGTACCATGGGTCAAGCTGTAACTCCCACGTTTTTTTTGTAGTCGTACTATCCTACATGATGTGGCTTCAGATGATTGCGTTGGATTAGTTGACATTTTTTGATGGAGCATTACAGGTCCAGAGGACAACTCCGAATCAACAACTTGCTCTTCGTCAAATGTAGTAGTGGTTGAAGTAGATGGTGGTATGTTCCTGGAAAAAGAAATTTCTGACCATGTTTCATTCGATGTCGAAGCCATTGCTTCCTCTACTAATCTTCTTTTACCTCTCTTTTCTGCGACTACTCTTGCAGGATGTGAAGAAGCTCGTTTCCTATCATCCTGGCAATTAAAAATATGGGGTACAATATGAGGGTTCATTAGTTTTCGACCTCCCATTAATTTAAACCTCATATAATGCTCCATATCTTCCTCCAACTACAACACATTAAAATTAACATTAAATATGATTTTCCTTTTAAATATTATAAAAGAAACTTACATTAAAATGATCTTCACAAACATATAATTTCGTGTTTCTCATTGGAATATCTGCTACAGCTCTTCTGCACGCTTTTATCGATTTTTCTCGCCGATGTTTTTCAGCAGGCGCCCTGATAAAAAATTTTTGTCTGTGGTACTTGTGGAAGTACTTCTGCACATTGGAACAATGCAATATTTATAAAAACCGGAATCCTGTTTTTGCATTGCCATATTTTTATATCAATTTTAGAAATCAGAACTATCCTGGATTCAAAACGTTTTGTTAGGCAGACGGTGGTTAAGGCGGTTAGTGTAACTGTCTACGCTTTAACAAGCGGGCGGATAAGATTTTAGCACTATTATACGTCACAACTACGTCACAGCGAGCGCGCGCTCTTTAGCTATTTCAAACACAGGATTTTGCGCGCGAGACTTTGTATGCTTATCAATTATTTATTAGTTGATATTTTGCTTTCATATTTTGTAGTTCCTTAATTTTAGACTAATGCATTTATTTGGACCGTTAATAACAGTTGTAGAATTTTATGAAAATCCCCTATTACTGGTAAAAATGCAAGATCCAATAGAGAAGTAGCTAGAATATTTAATGGAAGGCATCCACGGCGTGCACCTTTTTTCCTGGCACTTAGTTTCTGACGATGCAAGCAGCGGCAAATTTTCGATGGTGCAATAGTTACATATCTCAGGAGGATTAGCGTCATAAACCGCCAAAATCATTGCCTCCGAGGGATGCTCTCGAACTATTCTTCTTGGTCTGGGGTTAACAACATTTCCAGTTAAATTAAAAAGTTGATTAATTTTTTTAAACAGTTCCAGGATAAATAGGTGCACGCCCTGGATGTCTTCCATTAAATATTCTAGCTACTTCTCTATTGGATCTTGCATTTTCACCATTAATTCGAATTATTTCTACTTTCTCAGCTACAGCCATTATTAAAAGCTAATGACGTTTGCAACAATAATAAAGATGTTGTTTCTCCATGGCATCATTTGATTCCAAATTAAAAGTTGAAATTTGGGACTTTGACAAATTTATGGATAAAAATTAAAAATTCGAATTATTAAACGAAAATCGGTATTTGGGGTATTCTTTTGATTCTAAACAACTTTGCTTAATAACTTTTTGCTGTAACTCTAACGCGATGCAAAATATTGACAATACGACCCATGTTCTTGATCGTAGTAGGCAAGGCCAAAACCGTCATTTGCGCTCAAGGACATGAATATATGCCTCTTGGTGAGGTGTACAACTGGTAAAAAATTCAAATCGATTCATACAAAAACAAAGAAAATACAGGGGTGCTTCCATGTAAAGTGAAACACGCTGTATATATTCCTATTATTAATTTTTGGGCCCAAGGAAATTGTAAAAATGCAATTTTTTTAAAAGCTATACTTTGTACAAAACAACTGTTCAAAAGAAATTTGTAAATTATTGCATAATATATGATCCTGTTCTATGAAATTTAATTTTTATTAAACAATTACAAAATTTCCCGCAAAACGGAAAAAACAAAAATAAAGTGCCACTTCCGGTTGCCTCATTTTAATCAAAAATCAATAGGCCCTCTGAATTTATATTAAAAATGATGGTATAAATTTTCAGATCAATCCATTAGCTGACAGACAGACTCAGACTGACAACCATCACTTCAAAAACTGCAAAAATCACTAGATTGAAAAAAATATGAAATTGTTATTAATGGAGTTTTAATACCACTTACAACTTTAGAATACTTTTTTGTCAATTTTTGAAGAAACCCAGATTTAGTCTAAAACCCGCGGGTTTTTTCAGGTGGGGCTGGGGAAAATCATGCCAACCCTGGCTACATGTACTCCCGAGTTTTGGTTTTTCCTAATGTCCCATTTTTACCATATTTTAAAAAAAGCGTATTCTTCAGTTAACTACAAAAGTTGCTCAAAATTGACTGTTCTATTCACCCTGTGGAGTATCGATGCTAGCGAGTACAGAACATTTTATCCCAGCGTCACAAAGAGCATCTTTGAAAAAAACGATAAAGAAATGCTATCAACTCCGGTTGAATTATGCAACTTATTTCCAACGAGATATTTATCGAGTATTTGGAAAAATAATCAGAGAAGTTTGAGATCAATAGAGAAATATT
Organism: Agriotes lineatus; assembly: GCA_940337035.1. Taxonomy (NCBI): domain Eukaryota; kingdom Metazoa; phylum Arthropoda; class Insecta; order Coleoptera; family Elateridae; genus Agriotes; species Agriotes lineatus. Next base: position 137,866 of record CALNHX010000771.1, on the reverse strand, counting down.
TAAGACAAGGAGACCCCTTTTCAACGGTACTCTTTAATATGACATTAGAAAAGATAATAAGAGATGGTGGAATAAATAGTATTGTACCTTGTCTATTTATATATGCCTGTGAAACATGGGTTTTAAATAAAAACGAGCAACACATTTTGGAAAGATGGGAACGGAAGGTACTGCGGAAGATATATGGAGGGAAAAAGGTTGGAGAAGTTTGGAGGAGAAAAGCAAGAAGTATATGCACTTTACAACGAACCGAATATCATAACCAGAATTAAACAGCAACAATTAAGATGGCTTAGACAGGTAGACAGATTGACCCCAAATGGGATACCATAAATAGTATTGCGAGGAGGATTCATAGGAGCAAGACAAAGAGGAAGGCCTCGAACAAGATGGCTGCAAGTATTGGAAGAAGAGATAAAAGGAGTTTGGAGTAGAAGAATGGATAAAGAGCACGAAATTACAAGGTCACTGTAAAAGGAAGTTGTGTGCGTGTATCACACCAGATTTTTTTGTATTGAAACATTCTGTATATTTTGGTCTTGGTAAATGCAGGTTTTCATACACCTTCATACAGTGCTTTCGTAAAGTAGTGGATAAATTCGTTAAAAATTCAAGGAATAACTTTTGGAAAAAACGCTGGGACCCGTTGATTTTTTGTTTTGTTTGCATTCCTTCTCTAAAATGACTATTTTGTGAACTAAAAACACGCCGCAGAATGGATCTTTAGGTACTACTCTAAAGTCACTCACTTTTCACATTTTATTAAAAAATGCAATACTATGTCAAATTGGAGGTTAACAGGTTAGGTTTTGCGTCAGTTTTGAGTAATTTGTGAATTTTTTCAAATAAAATCTATACATACAGGGTGATCCGCATAAAAGGTATGACATCATCAATGTTTTTTTTTTAAATGGCAACCACCTTTTTTACTTCCTTTTACAATAAAGGAAGTATTGGATTCACCCCAAAAATTGAGTTTTCAACAGATCTTCACGTTTTAGAGTCCCCTGATCCCAAAAAAACATATTTTTCTCATTGGTCTGTCTGTGTGTCTGTCTGTGAACAGAATATCTCAAAAACAGAAAAAGGTATGGCGTTGAAACTTCATATATAAGTTTTGTGTACTATGTAGATGCGACAGCAAGCCTTTGAAGAAAATCGCATAACCGGAAGTAGGTGTTTACTCTTGTGATTTTTCAGTTTTTTTCAATTTTTTCAAAAACGGCTCTAACGATTTTTTTTAAACTTTACATTTTTACAGATTTGCAGGTTAAGTTTTACGTCAGTCGGTGTCAAACAACAAACAAAACCTAACCTTTTAATCTCTAATTTGACATAGACTGACAATTCACTTCAGTACTGCCAAACGTATAACACATATCACAGCCTGTCCTAATTGGTTTTTTTATTGATCTGTCTGTACTAACACAAATATATTATAATAACACAATTAGCTACCATGAGATAAAAAAAAAGATTCTGAGCAGGCCTTGATATGTGTTATACGTTTGGCAGTACTGAAGCGCATTGTCAGTCTATGTCAAATTCGAGATTTGCAGGTTAAGTTTTCCGTCAGTCTGTGTCAAACAACAAACAAAACCTAACCTTTTAATCTCGAATTTGACATAGACTGACAATTCACTTCAGTACTGCCAAACGTATAACACAAATCACAGCCTACCTTAATTGGTTTTTTTATTCATCTCTTGTTATTATTGACCTTCTTTTTATTGTTATTTTACTGTCCTTTTTACTTCCTTTTACAATAAAGGAAGTATTGGATTCAGCCCAAAAATTCGAAACTGAGTTTACAACAGATCTTCACGTTTTAGAGTCCCCTGAACCCTGTCTGTCTGTCTGTGAACAGAATATCTCAAAACGAAAAGAGGTATGGCGTTGAAACTTCATATATAAGTTTTGTGTACTATGTAGATGCGACAGCAAGCTTTTGAAGAAAATCGCATAACCGGAAGTAGGTGTTTACTCTTGTGATTTTTCAGTTTTTTCGATTTTTTCAACAAACGGCTGTAACGATTTTCTTTAAACTTCATATTTTTATTACATTTTTAATGTGTATTGAAGTGAGATAGGTGATTTTCCAGTTCAATACTTCTAAAATGGGTTTCTTTTGTTTTTTTTTTGCTATTTTCTTTATTAACTCCTATTTTAAATAGAACACCCGGTATATTACTACATGTTTGAATTCAGCTTAAAATCCTAGAGAAAATTTGTCTCTTCAACTAACGCTCTATTTTGTACCGCTTTTGCAGAATTTGTAATTTTTGAAAATGTTTGACAAATGCTTAAAAATTTAAAATCAAATTTTTGTCTAATTATAAGATCACTGTAAAAGGAAGTTATGTACGTGTATCACACCAGATTTTTTAAGTATATTTTTGCTAAAATGTGCATCCTAGTTTCTTAAATATCAATTTTAAATATTCACACTTACCAATTCATATACATGCGGTTATAGATACAATTTGAACTTCGTGGGTGCCAACTATGGCCGAAGGGAAGAGTTCTCGTCTTGCAAAGGCTAATGGCTGCCGCATACAATTGTCACATTTTTTTGTAACAGTTTCCACCTCATTATTCTTTGAAATGATCGGTAAGGCATACAAATTCCAATACATTCAGATTCCTCATTTAATTTATGTTTAAGACACAATTTTTAAGTACTATCATTGCTACATTAGTAACAATTTCAGTATATGTGGGTCCGCTAGGCCATTCCCATATAAGTATGTAACGGGTATGTAAAAGTCTTTACGTCCTGGGCGACTATGGAAATTCTTTCTTTCTTTCTCCCCTTCCTTGTACCCTTGCAGGCGTCGGATTTGGGTTGCTTATCCAGTCGTCCATTTTTTCCATTCTTTTCTATTTTCAGCTAGTTCCTTCATCTCCTTCACTGTTTTCCCTCTATCTTTTCCTATTTCTGCTATTTGTTGTATCCATTTCTTCCTAGGTCGTCCTCTTCTCCTTTTCTTATAGTGTTTTGTTTCCCATACTTTCCTAGTCAGTCTGTCTGGGCTCATTCTTGTCATGTGACCGAACCAGTTAAGTTGTTTTCTTTGTACCTTACTCGTTATTGACTCCAGTTCTACCATTTCCCTTATTGTTCTATTAGTTAGTCTATCCCACTTTGTTTTCCCAGCTATTCTTCGTAAGTGCTTCATTTCCATAGCTTCTATCTTCCCTGCGTGTTTCTTCTGTATCGTCCAATTTTCACATGCGTATAATAGTGTTGGGATAGTTATTACATTATGGATTCTTACTTTTGTTTCTTGTTTCAGTTCCTTCTTCGATAACAGTGGTCTTAATGCATAGTAGAGTTTAGTTGACTTCCTCCCTCTGTTTGTTAATTCTGCGTCTATGTTGCCATCATTTGTTATTAGACTCCCTAAATATTCATAGGTTGTCACTTCCTCCAATGTTGTGCCCTTGCACTTTACTGTTGTTTTGTCTTCATGCTTCTTATTTATCACCATTATCTTACTTTTCTCTGTATTTATTTCCATTTTCATTCGTTCTATTTCTTCTGTCCATATGTTCACTAGTTTCTGCATCTTATTTCTTGTGTCTGCTATTAGCACTATATCGTCTGCGTACATTAGTGTATCTACTTTTACCGGCTCTAGATTTCGATACCCTATTAGTGTTTGTAGTTGTTTTGTTCTTTCCCTTGTGTTTTGAATTAATTTACTCATTACTATTATGAACAAAAGAGGGCTGAGACTATCCCCCTGCTTAATTCCTTTCCTCCATGCGAATTCATCTGACCTTTCTCCTCCTATCTGCACCTTTCCTTTAACATTTTTGAACGTGCTACGTATTACTTGTATGAGTGTTTTCGGGGTACGAGTTTCATTCAGGCATTTCCATACTACTTCTCTATCAATCGAGTCAAATGCTGCCCTGAGATCTATAAATGTCAAGACGAGTTCTTCCCCGTTTTCTAGTACCTTTTCCATCAAATTCCTTATAATGAATATGTTTTCGTTTGTCTGTCTTCCTGGCATGTATGCTGCCTGCTCTTCGACTATTTCCTCCTCTACAAATTGTCTCGTTTTTTTCTCTATTATTTTTGTGTAGATTTTAAAGCATATCGGTGATAGGCATATGGCTCTGTAGTTTCCACATTGTGCTCGTTCCCCTTTTTTGTATATAGGTACTATCAGATTTGTTTCCCAGTCCGTTGGTATTTCTCTCGTTTCCCATGATCTTCTACATAACCTCCATAGCCAGTTTATTCCATCCTCTCCTAAGTATTTAATCATTTCCGGTTCAATTTTGTCTTCCCCTCCTGCCTTCCCTGTTTTTATATTTTTTATTGCCTGTTCTATTTCTTCTAGACTTATATTTTCTACTTGTGCCTCTTCCTCCTCCTGCTCATTATTTATTTCCTGTTCTTCTGTTATTTTGTCAAACTTATCCTCATAATATTCCTTCCATACCTTAACAATGTTGTTGATGTCTACCTGTAGATTATTCTCTTTATATTTTATTCCCATTATTTCTTTTCCTTTCTTGCCTTTCATTGCTCTTATTCTTGCCCAAAAATTCCTGTTGTTTGTTAAATAGCTTTCCTGCAGTTCCTTTCCGTACTCTTCCCATGTTTCGCTTTTTGCCTTTCTGACAGTTATCTTTACTCTTCTCCTCAATCTAATGTATTCATTCTTATCTTGTTCGTTTTTGGTTGCTAGATATTTTTTCCATGCCTGTTTCTTCTTTTTTACTTCCTCCCTTACTTCTTCATTCCACCATCTGGTTCTTTTGTTTTTCCCATTCTTGCATTTAACTCCACAAATCTTTTCTGCTACTTCAATTATACTGTCCCTGAATATGATCCATCTTTCTTCCACCGACCAGTCTGTTTTCGTCTCCTCGTTTCTTCTTAATCTTCTATTAGTTTCTCTTTTATATTCTTCTTGTATATCAACCCTTTTGAATTTATTTATTTTTATTTTATAGTATTTCTTGTTTTCCCTTATTCTGATGATTCTATCTTTTAGTCTTGCTGTGACCATCCTATGTTGTGTTGAAAGCTCTGGTTCTTTTTCTGTTTTTATGTTTTCAACCATTTCTTCAAGATTTCTTGTGTAGACTATGTAGTCGATTAAGCTTCTCGCGTGCCTTTCCTCGGCTACAAACGTGTATTTTTCCTCCATATCCTGGCACCAAAATGTGTTACCTATTAGTAGGTCATTTGTTTGGCAAAACTCTAACATGGTTCTTCCATTTTTATTTAGGGTTTCTTCTCCATGGCTTCCTATGCTTCCTTGGCCTCTGTTTACATCTCTGCCCACTCTTGCGTTCCAGTCCCCAATTATCATAATTCTTTCTTGGTTTTCTCTTGCCCTATCTATTTCCTTCTGTAGGTCGCTGTAAAATGCTTCTACTTTTTCCGCCTCTGTTCCTTCTGTTGGGCCATATATTTGTATAATTACTATCACCATTTTTAGTTGTATGTGTATTACTATAATTCTGGGGGATATTGGTTCATATTTAATTATTCTTCTTTCCATTTCATTGTTCATTAATACCCCCACTCCCTCTTTTGCTCTATTTCCATATGGTACACCCGAATAGTATAAGCTATACCCTTCATTTATTCTGATATGCCCGCTTCCTATTTTTTTTGTTTCACTTATACCAATAAGATCTATTTTCATTCTTGTTAATTCTTCTGTCAGCTCTTGTTCTTTTCCATTCAATGATGTTACGTTCCATGTAGCTATTATTATTTCTTCCCCCTCTTCTTCTCCTCTCTTTCTTGTATCATATTCTCCTAATTCACTAATAAATTCCAATTCATTGATCCTTGTTTCATTGCCATCGTCTTCTTTGTTTCTTTGTTTAGGTATTTTGTTTAATAGTTTTTTGGATAGTTTTTATTTGGCCCCTTGTTGACCTTTTTATGTATTCGCGCGTCTTCGTTTTCCTTTATTTCCTTTTCTATCTCTATTCTTTCTTCGTTTACTGGGAAGGCTTTTAATAAACTCTGGGTCCACACTGTTTTTACTTTGGGTTGTTCCTTTTTACTTATTTTCGGTTTGTTTTTTCCTATTTCTGACTGGTCAGGTGACCTTTCCTCTACTGTTCTCTTATGACCACCTTTTTCTTTCTCGTACTCTACTTCCTCTTGTTCTTTCTGCTCTGGTGCATGTTCGTTTACTTCCTTCTGCGTTTTTGCATAATCAAAGTATTCATTTAATTGTTCAACGGTAAATTGTTCGTCATTTATGACCAATTTGTTATAGGTTACAAACGCCTTTTGCCCATTTTTTCTAGCATTTTTCATGTGTTCGATTAAGATTTTTCTTTCACTTTGCACATTTTTGGGGAAATCTTCCGTGATCCACACTCGGGTACCCTTTAAATTTTTTGCTGCTTTTAATATTTCTAATTTTTTGTTCCACGATACAAGCTCCATTAAAATTGGTCTGGGCTTTGTTGGACTATTTGCATGCTTGCCAAGTCTAAGCATTTCTCCCACATCGTGTTCCATATTGATTTGGGTTCCAATGTCTCTCAACATTGTTCTTATTCTTTCTTTTAAACTTAAATCCGATTCATTTTCTGTTTCTTGCATCCCGTATATAACTATTTTCTTTTTCCTAAGTTCCCTCTCGACAAATTCCATTTTCTTTTCCTGCTCAGTGATTCGCAATTTAAGTTGTTCATTTTCAGTTTTTAACCATAGGTTCTCCACTTGGATTGCCTCTACGTATCTTTGAAATGTGTCAATTTTGTTTTCTATACGTTCCGATCTCTCGTTCACGTCTTCTAGTTTATCTAATTTTTCGTTTATATTATTTAGCAAGGTTATTTGATTATCCATTTTAGCAGCAGTTGGTGTTTTGTATTATTTTATAACTATTTCCGCAAGATGTATGTAAACGAACTTCACTTCCTGTAGTTGGAATTTCCCGTGATCCGGCCCTGTTCGATGTTTACGTTCGGACCGCGCTGGTTGTTTATCTTTGCACCGCGGAAAGCACCTGACCCCGGTCGACCCGTCGTAGGTAAGCTACTTATCGGTGCCTTCGTTCTAAAATGTCTCAATTTACGCCTTAATCCTAATCCTACCTCAGATCTGCTTGTGGTAGGTTGTTATCCTTCCTTATTTCACCTGTTTCACAATTTCTTTCACAGATTTTGCTTCTATTACACCTGTTTGTCCGTGCTAAACTCGGGTCGCAATTTACGCGTGTGTTCGCTCGTGTTCGGAGCAGATTTCAAAAACCAAAAAACTGAATAGGAAAAAGAAAAGAGAGTGCATGGAACAAAGAGTGAAATAAATAGAACGCCAGTACCAAAATAAAGAAATAAGAAATTTCTATAGAGAAGGGAAGAAGTGAAAAAAAAGAGCCAACCAAACAACGTATATAAAAGACGAGAGGTACTAGGAGGCAAAGAAGAAATAGAGGAGAGATGCTAAACGAGGGTGGAAGAGAAATACAAGAGGAACGCGAAGAAATTGATAGACAAGAAGTAGAGAGGCAAAGGAAGGCAGAAGAAACTGAAGAGCCGCGAAGAGAAGAAATAGAGGATATAATAGACAGTCTAAAGGCGCGTTCTCACGATTCGATTTTTGTTGATCAACTTTGGTGGTTCAACTAAAATCGGTCAATTTTTAGTTCACACGTTTCAAGCTAAAGTTGAATAAAGCTAGTGATTAAAAATGGCGCCAAGTGAAATTGTGCGTGCATGTGTAAAAGTTATTACCAGTTTACTGGGCGAAGAATTAAGAAAAATTATCGTAAGTGGCGATAAACAACGTAAAAAACGTCGTGTATGGATTCGCAATTGGATTAAGAAGAGGAATCAATATGGAGTTTCAGAAACTCTCCTAAAGGAACTTGCAGTGGAGGATACAGAAGGATATAAAAATCACTTGAGGATGTCCGAAGAAAAATTTGAAGAACTATTATTGAAAATTATGCCCAAAATCCAAAAACAAGACACTGTTATGCGAATAGCACTTCCTGCAGCTCTAAAACTGCAAATAGTTTTGCGTTATTTGGCAACAGGCGATTCTTTTGCAACGCTGGCCTTCATGTACATGTACAGAGTACCAAAAAATACAATATCAAATTTTATTAAAGAAGTCTGCGAACAAATATATGAGGTTCTACAAGAATTTATAAAAGTAAGTACAAAATATAGTGTTTATTTATTACACTTTACAAAATATGGTTAAACAAATAGGAAAAATAAGTAAGTACTTAAAGATTCGTAAATGCTTGAGAAATAATGTCATTAGATGTTTCGTCTAAAGAACGAGAATAGCTACATTGTTGTACAAACCCAGGTGATGTAGGTTCCGAATTTAACCATATTTCTTGATCACTGAGCAGAGAGAGTGATGATGTTGATGGTGATGGCGACGCTGTCTTATAAGTCTCTGTAGTATTTAACAGAACTTTTAAACGTTCTTTCTTGATCAATGTCTGTATGTTTTCTTGACATGAAAGTGCATTAAGAAATGGAAGCTGTCTCAACTGAATGGCAATAAGTTTTGCAAATGCATCAAATTCATCTCCATCATCATTTCGACTTTGTTGGGATACCTTATCCAGTTTGTCTATTGCAGTGCTTATGGCGGAAATATTGTCATGTTTTAGTAACACTGCTTTGCGCTTTCGGCTGTGCGGAGTTTGAAATGGTGTTGAAAGTTTACTTTTTGGCGTACTGGCTGTGGATGTAGATGGAGCGGATGTAGATGGAGCTATTGGCAGAGCTGAATTTTCTTCAGGAAACTCGCTTTCAGTTGCCGAAACATATAATTCGTCGTGAGGTTCCATTTGCAGATTTTCTTCTTCTCCTTCATTTTGATTATCGAGTATAGCCTGAAACAAAAATGTTTTATACATGTATTTTTTATTTACAGATGCCACAAACAGAAGCAGAATGGAAAGAAATTCAAAATAATTTTTATATCCGATGGAACTTCCCAAATTGTTGCGGAGCCCTTGATGGCAAACATATTGTTATACGTAATGCACCTCACAGTGGATCAGAATATTTTAATTATAAAGGCACTTTTAGCATTATTTTATTTGCATCTGTTGATGCTAATTATTGCTTTCGTTATATTGACGTGGGCACAAATGGACGAACCAATGATGCAGCAGTGTTTTCAAATTCATCGCTAAATGCAGCACTACAAGCAAATATGTTAAATTTTCCAAAAAATGGAATTTTCGTCGCTGACGACGCTTTTCCGCTCAAAACATTTATTTTAAAGCCATATGGAAGAACTATGTGCCTATCTAGAAAGCAAAAAATATTTAATTATCGTCTATCTAGGGCACGTCGCATTGTCGAAAATGCATTCGGAATTTTGGTCTCAAGATTTAGAATATTTGAAAAACCGATACCTCTTGCGATTGATAAGGTGGATATATTAGTTAAAACAGCATGTGCATTACATAATTGGCTAAGAACGACTTCAAGTGAAAAATACACAACAATAGGTTCCTTGGACGTAGAGGATTTTAATGCAGGGACACTTATACCAGGTTCCTGGAGATCAGAAATTCATGGGGCAAATGGTATACAAGCATTACAAAATAACATTGGGAGTCGTCATTACACGCAAGAAGCTGCTAACAAACGTGACACATATGCAAATTTCTTTTTAAATCGTGGGGCTGTGCCGTGGCAAGAGAATATGATATATAACGATTAATATGTAATGTAGTATATGAATTACTAGGTATTTATCAGATAAGCATAATAAAATATAACTTACCCAATTTGATGAGCTGTTTCTTTGTGCTGATACGCCGCGCAGAAATTCATCAACTTTCTTAAACCAAAATAACTTTGGTTTATAGACATCGTCAGTGCCCGTTCCCGATTTTTTAGATCTCAAAACTATAGTTAGTTCCTTTTTGTACATAGTTCTTATCGTTTTTATTTTATTTCTAACATCCGTTGCAGTAATAATAGGGCCGTCTATTCCCATTTCCCGTGCAATAACACACAATGCGTTATCTCTGGCATTTTTATTTTTATAACTGTCCAGTCTGTGATTCCAAAGACAGTCATGGTTATGGTATAATTCTATAAATTTTATCATAGTGCCACAGAATAATACAGAATGGCCTGTCGGCTTAAAATTTAGCTAGTTTTTTCTTTGCGCATGCGCGTTTCTGGTGGTGTGCAGTCAGCTGTTTTCCATATTTTACACGTGGACTTGTGGCGGTCAATGACCCCTTATAAGAAGGTTATGTTTTTTGTGCAAGTGATTTTAAAATATTAATTTAGTATGAGTGCACAGAAAAGATCTTTTGGTGGCACATGATGTACTGTGCATTTCCATATAAATTGCATGGACTTTAAACGTACCGATTATTTCTGTTCAGTTTAAAATTTAGGCACATAATTTTGAATTTACCGCCTCTGCACGGGTTCCGGGCAATTCACCGAAAACAGTTCACCGAAAACAATTTACCGAAAACAGTTCACCGAAAAACAATTTACCGAAAGAACAATTCACCGAAAGAACAGTTCACCTAAAATCCCTTATATTATATAAATATACCTAAAATTTTAGATATGTTATATATTATTTTGGTACTTTTGTAAAGAATATCCTTCTAACATATATTGGTGTAAACTTCCCTTCACACTTTATCAAGGCTTAGGACTTGCAGCAAATGCAGTAATACAACTTAATCTACTTTTATAATATAAAGTAATACGAGTTAATGATAATTACTAATGGCCCTCATTAACTTGAACGATTAGTTTTTAACGACCTTATAAGGTTTCTAAATTTTTGTGTGTCGAAAACATATCAAGAATTGTTGGAGACTACAATAACGACAACATACCTTAGAAAAATGGATTTTAGGTGAATTGTTCTTTCGGTGAATTGTTCCTTCGGTAAATTGTTTTTCGGTGAACTGTTTTCGGTAAAATGTTTTCGGTAAACTGTTTTCGGTGAATTGCCCTAGATCCCCTCTGCACACCACTAGGATCATGGCGGACAATTTCAAGGTCACAAAAATTGAGTATGCTGACATCAAAAGCGCCGACACAGAGAGGCCATTCTGATTTAGGGTATTATTCTGTGATAGTGCCCTCTGACCACTTTAAGCTCATTTCGTTTCTCTACACTCCTACACTCTTTAATTAAAAATAATAAACTGACTGCAAGCAACAGGTTCGAATGATTCAACTCGACTGGCAAATGTTCACACGTTTCAAACGCGATTCGACTCGTCTGAAAATTACTGTGTGACTCATAACTTGAACGATAAAGTTTGAATGGTTCAATCTTTTGTGGAATCAACAAAAGTTGACCGATAAAAATTGAAACATATGTTCTCACAGCAATTTCCGTTCGATTTTTGTTGAACCACCAAAGTTGATCAACAAAAATCGAATCGTGAGAACGCGCCTTAAGAAACAATAGTAGCGACTATTGAACACAAATACAGTCGCGGCCATAACAACCGGGACAGTTTTTTTGACCTAATTTTCAAAATGCGAAAAGAAGTGCTGACTCTGACAATTCTAATTAATAAATGTCATCAAAAGTTATTATTCAGAATAAACAATGACTTTTGAAGACATTTATTAATTAGAATTGTCAGTGTCAGCACTTCTTTTCGCATTTTGAAAATTAGGTCAAAGAAACTGTCCCGGTTTTTTTGGCCGCGACTGTACTAACATACACTTTTCGAGAGGTTGCAAATAACATAAGTTATAGTCTGTTTTTTTGCTTTATGATTCAGAGCAGGCCTTGCATTTTTATTATTTTAGCAGTGTACAACAGTTTAGTTACAAAATATACCTAACGTCAAAATCAAGGTCCCCGAGATTGTCACGTTGACACTTCAGTAACGTTTAATAAAATTCCACGAAAAAGCAGTATTAATAGTAAAACTAAAGTGGCTATAAAACGCTGTTTTACTAATATAAAAGATATCAATAGTAAATTAAGTAAAACAGCCATCATTGGAAGTGTTGATCAAATCTTTGATGTAAGTATTAATAATTAAACCATTATAAAATTTCTTACAATTTGGTGTTATGCTAGATTTTGAATGCAATTCTGTTTAATATTCTAAATGAAGCCAAATCATAACCCCAGCAACAACCTAATGACAATATGAAAAAGGAAACTATAGTTTCAGGGAGGATGTTAAGAAACTTTGGATTGTTTACTTTGGATAATTTATTGAGATGTGCAAGAGAGGAACTAAATTATATCAGGACTCATTCAAAATTTTACTACACATTAAAAAATATTCAATATAGTTTAGGAAAATTAGTCAGCTAATTATCTTCTTATAATAATATATTTGATGTTTCGTCAGCTCAGCTGACTTCCTCAGAAAATACACAATACGTTGAAATACAATAGACTAAAAGGAAAATGAGATTAAGGTTAGATCACTTAAACAATGTATATTTACTCCTACCTTATGTAATGTCGATTGAAATTTTTAGAATGCGAAGTTGTAAAATGTTCTATGGTTAATAATAATTCTTACAATATAACTTGAAAAGAATATTTAAAACGATTTTGTATATATATAATGTCATATGTCAAAATTTTAAATCTAAAATTTTCTTATTTTAAAGGTATAACTTGATACAAAAATTTTGTATTGTAAAAGATATCTTGATATTAAGTGTAATTTAAATGATATAGTTTTTTTCTCTTTGTTAATTATAGAAGAAAATTTAGAGAAGATTATAGTAAATGGAATGAAGATTTTCTATGTCGGTTTTGTAATTAATAGAATTTGTATTTTTTTTTATTTCAATCATTTCATATATAAGGCGTTTTTGTAAAATATTTTCTTTTTGCAATATTTTAGGTGAGTTAAAATTAAAATTATGATAATTATCAACTGCATGATCAGAGAGGGCAGTATTTGGTTTAATTGGGTTTAAAATTTTTGTTTTTATAGAATTTTTATGTTTAGTTAATCTTTTTTTTAGATTTTGTTTTGTTTGTCCTATGTATTTAGCATTGCAATTATTACAATTAATTTGGTAAACAATATTTGATTCAGATTGAATTTTTGTTTTATCTTTTAGATTGTTAAAAAATTGATTTCCTATTGTATTGTAATTTTTAAAAGAAATATTAAAATTATTTTTGTTTGTTAATATTTTACTTAAACGTTGTGATAGTTTTGGTATGTATGGAATGGAAATGTAAAATGGATTTTTAATGTTTTGATTATTATTAAATTCTTGTCCTAAGCAGTTAGGGTATAAATTGATAGTTGAATTATTATTTTTAATTTTATTTATTCTTTTCTTAATGTTGGTGTTAATGAAGTCAATAGGATAATTATTTTTTAATAATATTTTCTTAATTTTTATAATATTATCAATATGAAATTAATTTGAAGATAATAAAATTGCACGGTCAATTAAGCTATTAATTACACTTCTTTTATATTTTATAGATGTTTGAGAATTATAGTTTAACAGTCTTACTTATAGAAATTTTACACGCGCGTAACTTGCGCTATGCGGTGCTTGTAAAATTATCACTTATAATACCATGAGTAGTCAAAGTTATGTCGAATATTTTTGCTGTGGTATCACGAATGTCCATTGCGCTTCGGTTCGATTAGGACGAGTGCGCTAGCACGAGTCCTAATGCCAAGCGCAATGGACATGAGTGATACCACCGCAAAAATATTCTACTTAACTTTGACTAAGAATGGCATTCGAGGGACTATTCAATGAACCAAACTACTTTTTCAAATTAGTTTTCAGTAAATCTAACAACAAACTACTCAATTTTAAATAACATTTGTTTAAAATATTCACTATACCACTAGTGAAAATTGTCGATTATTTTCACTAGTGAAAATTGTCAATATAGTTAATTTTTATTGGCTCAAAGACGTCAAATCTTGTATTTTTATTGGACAGTTTTTGATAGATGACAAGTGAGTTGAATAGTCATACTTATAGATGCATGTAATGTCCGTGCAAGCAGCAACTTATGTCAAAAAGTTCCACCCCATTCGAATTGTTTAGCGAGTGTGCTTCCACTGTACTTCTAATTATATTCTGCTGTAATTGCATTATTATAATTTTGGAGGGTTAGTGAATGTAATTTTACGGTATACATATTTGGAATTATTTTTTATTTTTAGTACCTAGTGCTGACAAGCCTGAATTTTCAGATAAACCTTAGTACCTTACTTATTTCATGGGTTAAACGTGTTGAAACAACATTAAACTAAAAACATGGATTTGGACAATTTTCACGAGGTACAGGAAAGAATTGACGATGTTGAAAGGATAGAAATGGTTTTGCGTCGCAAAGAAAGAAGGAGAAAAATTTATTTACATAGAAGCAATCCTTTTTATAAATACACTGAAAATGAATTCCGAAAGGTTTATAGAATGTCGAAAGCCGTAGCCCGGGGAGTGATAAGAATTGTGGAAAATGATTTGTATATTCCAGAGACAAGAAAAGGAATTCCCATATCTGTTGAAATACAGGTAATGGCTACCATAAGATACTTTGCTAAAGGAGCTTACCAACAGGATGTAGCTGATTTACATGGTTTTTCCCAGCAAACACTGTCCAGAATAGTTCACAATGTAGTTCGTGCATTAGCAAGACATTGCAACGAATATGTACGTTTTCCTCAAACAGCACAAGAAATTAGAGTTATCAAAGAAGGTTTTTTTAGAGTAGCAAGAATGCCAGGTATAGTGGGTGCAATTGATTGTACTCATATAAGAATTAAAAATCCTGGAGGGGACAATGCTGCAGTTTATGTCAACAGAAAAAATTTCTTTTCGTTAAATGTTCAAGTCATTTGTGATTCACAGTGCAGAATATTAGATATCGTTGCAAAGTGGCGAGGTAGTGCCCATGACTCCAGGATATGGGAATCTTGTGCTATTAGGGAACAATTTCAGAGAGGAGAAATACGAGGAATTTTAGTGGGAGATGGTGGATACACTGCCACACCAACCATGCTTACACCACTAACTAATCCAGTAACTCAAAGCGAACGGCGATACAATCGAGCACATATCCACACAAGATATTGCGTAGAACGTTTGTTTGGTCAGTAGAAAGGAAAATTTCGTTGCTTGTCCCGCGGTATTAACACTTCCCTACCGACTACCAAGGCAACTATTGTTGCTCTTGCAGTGCTGCATAATATCTGTTTGGAAGATTTTTTATTGGATGAAGATATAGAGGAAGAAGATCACAAAGAAGAAGGTATAAGCAGTGATGACGAAGAAAATCGCATTCCTGATATCGGCCAAAATTTAAGAGGTCGAGCCTTCAGGACCGAATACATTAATTTAAATTTTTGACTTCTTTCTATTATGGGCAAAAAAGTATTGTTCATTTATGATCTACATTAATTTCTGTTTCTTTATTTAACTATCACTTTCTTGTGTTACATACTTTATTAATTGTAGTATATTAACGTATAAACTAAATAAGATAAATTATAAAATTAGAAATGACCAAATTGAATTAACTTTATTTATTAACAAATTATAAATTTTTGTAACGAAATAGGTAGTACGTATTTACGAAATTAATCAAATTAAAAAGTCAATACTGTTTGTTCGCTGATATTCTGCAGTTGTTTCTGACAGGAAAGTAACTTTGCTTTTCTACAAGCAATTTTTAGTTCGTAAATATCTTTTTCATACGTTAACTTTTGCTCGTAAATTTGCTTCTCATAATCCATTCTTAAATCATGTAGTTCTTTTTGGTTTTTCATTTGAAATTCTTCCTTTTTTTGATAAATTTTTAAATTTTCTACTTCATAGGCAGTAATCTTTTTCTTTTTCTTTTCTGCAGCCGATGTTAGACATGTAGTTGGCATTGGATGTTCTTTAACTACTGAAACCTCTTCGAACTCGCCAGTTGTAGGATCCAAAATTTTCATGCCATCTTCATCTAAGTGTACATTCGCAGTTGCGGATGTTTGAGTTTTAGACGCATTTTCTTTCGTATCGCTATCAAATTCGCTGACGTCATCTTCAAATTCGTATGGCACCATATCCCTAATTACATAATCAATATTGTGCTGTTCGTTTGAAGATGGTGATCCTCCACCTGTTTTCGTGAATTTCTTTTTTTGATGGTTAATTCTTGTTCTGGCTTCCCTCTTCATTCGCCTCCATTGCTCTTTAATTTGGGCCAACTCCCGATGCTTTTCATTTAAACAAAACTGTTCCTCGACCTCTTTCCACGCAATTTGTTTTGTTTAATCATCCTCGAATCGACAGTTTTGTTTTCTAAAATTTTGTAATGATCTCTCATTGTATCTACCAACAAATTCTTTTCGTCCTCCGTCCAATTTTCACTTCTTTTCCTTTTTGAAGCCATCTTAAAATAAAAGACTTTTTTACAAATGCTTAAATTATACTTACCCTTTTTTAAAAATAATTATTTGGTTCTTTGGAATAAACAGTTTTAACAAAATTTAATAATATTCTTACCTTTATTGAGATAAACTACAATATGCACTCGCTATGCACGCGCGATTATTATTAAATTACGGTGTTGCCGACTTTACTTTTCATACGCGCGCCGTGGATTTCCGCGAGCGTGGAAAAAGATGTATAAGTACCAAACAGTTGTAAGATCTGCACGTAGGTGTAATTACACGCAGCTTATAACACAAATAACAACAGCACTATAAGTAAGACTGTAAGTATCTATCAGTTTTAGTTTCTTTTCTATACCAATTCGTTTCAATATTATTATTTTCTGTTCTTATTAAAGTTAGATCAAGAAAATTTATAGATTTATTTATATTTTCATTTTCAATTGTGAATTTTAATCTTGGGTGGTAGTTATTAAATGTTTTAAAAATTTTGTTTATTTGGTTTTTATTAGTACAAATAATTATGTCATCTACAAATCGTTTATAAAAACTAATTTCGTTTAAGTTAATTAAAATTTCAGATTCAATTTTTTGTAATACCAAATCTGCAATAGTACTAGATAAAGGCTGACCCATTGAATATACCTAAAAGACAGCTGTTATAAACAAATATAATTAAAAAATATGGGATATAAATACAAAATTGTGAATGGAAGAAAATTGGTTTGTGAGAAGAATCATTTAATTTCGGCGAAGATTACTTCTTTAAAGAAATATTTACAATTTCGAAATTTTAGTGAAAAATGTATGTTCCGATTTTTGGATGAAACTGGATATTTCGCAATGGAACCAGTCTGCATTTCTGCATAGGTAGACCCACGACACAGACTTGAAAAGTAATCCATTTAAAGCTAAGGCGGAGGGAGAGAGATACACTATTTTGCATGCACGATGCACATCAGGATTTTTACCAGGGTGTGACACTGTTTGACACGGACAATGGTACTGTCATAAGTGTATGGAACGGTGGCATTTTTAGGCAATGTTGAAAAAACAGTTAATCCCTCTTATACGTTTAGCATAAATAATAACTTCTACAACAAAGATTTGCAAACAAAAGTCATCAGCAAGTTTTTAATAATATATTTTCACATTAGAACATATAGGGCCGGTTGCAGAAAGCAATGTTAAGTCTGGTGTTAGCTAACGCGACGTCAAAGTGAACAAAAACGAATCAAATCTCAAATGCTTATGGTAACTAATACATTAGTAAACAAAATTTGATGCCATTTTGTTCACTTTGACGCGATGTTAGCTAACACCAGACTTAACATTGCTTTCTGCAACCCGCCCATAGACATTTTATGGCGTTTCTGTACAGTTAGATAACAACCATGTTTAAATAAAATTTCTTAAAATAAAGCATTACCTTATTTAATGTCAGTGGTTCAGTAATAATTGTAGCTTTCATTATGTATAATAGTGCTTATAAGATAACTCATTGACAGTTGTAATAAGTTTTTGACATTACTAGTGTTTTTTCTTTGTAACCAACTACCTACACTGTTACAAAAATGCAAAAGCAAAGCCTGCTCTGAATCATAAAGCAAAAAAACACTATACTTGAATGGACAAAGTAAAAATATGTTGGTCGCACTGTAAGTCTATGTCAAGTTTGAGGTTAGCAGGTTAGGTTTTCCGTCAATTTTCACACAGACACCGACATAGTCTCACTCTGAGCACTACGCGTCTCGTGCGCATGCCTGAGAATTCGAACTCGGCTTTTAGAAGCGAATTTTAAACTTGACCGTGAGGTTCACTTCCCCCCGCTAAGACGACGCTTGCGCACAGCTCACCAAGTACGTAGAAGAGTTGGTTGTCTGTCTCACTTACGCTGTGACCTCCCCGCTCATAGCCGCTAGTAATACCTATAGTAGTAATAGTCGGGGAGCCAGTGAACTTTTTTCGGTACTTATTTTCCCAGTCAGTATTTTGAGTTATTGTGGTTTAGTTAATGGTGCTTTTTGAAGATTTGCAAGTCTGGCTATTGATTTCCGATGGAATCGATAGGTTAGGTTAGTGACCTAGGGGTACTTATTTTCCCAGTCATGAAACTCGTTGTACTAACTGTCGGTATCATTAAAGTCAGTAAAAAATTAGTCTGGCTGATCTGCACATATGGAAAGTAAGTCTGGCATGGCATTAAAAAAGAAAAAATAAGTACCCTAAGTGGACTTATTTTCCCAGTCCTGAAAATTTATAAGGTGAAAATATGTATTTCAAAATAATTTTTAAAAATAGTCTGGCTGATTTGCTCCTATGGAAAGTAAGTCTGGCATGGCATTAAAAAAGAAAAAATAAGTACCCTAATTGGACTTATTTTCCCAATCCTAGAAATTTATAAGGTGAAAATATGTATTTCAAAATAATTTTAAAAAATAGTCTGGCTGATCTGCGGCTATGGAAAGTAAGTCTGGCATGGCATTAAAAAAGAAAAAATAAGTATGTACCCTAATTGGACTTATTTTCCCAGTCCTGAAAATTTATCAGGTGATAATATGCATTACGACATAATAAATAAAAATAGTCTGGTTATCATTAGCTGCCCATAGACACACGTTTAAAACCGCCACGAATGTAGTACATCCGTGCCGGTTTTGCACGTGTGCATATGCGCAGCCATAAGCTGGGCATAGACACGCGTTCAAAACTTCCACGAAAAACTACATTCGTGGCGGTTTTAAATGCGTGTCTATGGCCAGCTATTGTCGATCACGAAAGTCCTGCCAGACTCATATAAAGGAGCGTAACTTGGTAATGTATAAGTGACCGCACCGGTGCATTTGGCGTCTGGACTCAGACAGGGAAGACAGTTTCCATTTCGTAGTATGTACTAACAATTTAGCAGAGTATACGATCACAATATTAAATATTAAATAAAAGTCTGGTAACCATTCGGAATCACCGAAGCTCCACCAGGCTAGTGAAAGTTGTTAATTTTGTAAATTACTTACTTCATTACAATATATACCTTAATTATATCAGCGAAGAGACACAACGACATAAATGTTTCACGACAGTGCAAAAATGTAACAAAAACAGTGTAAATAATACTTACATTTAATTAAAAAACGTTTCTATTATTTATTACTGTGCATATGCCGTACTTATCTCTATTTTATGATTGTACTTCTTTCAATTACTTGTTGAAGTGAACAAATTGTGTCCATTTTTTTACACTTCAGGGCCAGCGGTTATTGATGCCTGTTAAAATGAAGTATAGGCCTTATTAGGCTACACTGTTTATTTTATTTCGTTTTATATTCTTGTCATTATTGTTGCTATACGAAGACCACGGGCAAAAACTCGGTTTTTCACATTTTTAAAAAAATTGACATTTGTATACGATTACGACAATTGAGATATTTACATTGTACACAGAGGTAATAGAAGACGAGACAAAATTTTTATTTTTTCTTACTAACAAATGCGGGTTTTTCCACGTGGTCTTCATACACCCATATATATAATACACATATATTGCTGGTAGGGCCTGGAAACTTCAGAAAACATTACGGCGCCGACATAGTCTCACTTATAGTATAACGCGTCTCGTGCGCATGCGTGAGAATTCGAACTCCGCCTTTAGAAGCGAATTTTAAACTTGACCACTTCCCCATTGGGCGGGACCACTTCCCCATTGGGCGGACGACGCCGCCGCGCTTGCGCACAGCTCACCGTATACATGAAGGAGTTGGTTGTGTGTCTCACTTCATCGGCCAGTTTCCCACTTATAGCCGCTAGCAATATAGGTTCTCCGAAATAAACTGGCTCTGAAATCTCATACCGATCTTAAAAATGTGTTCTTGCGGAAAGATGAAACTCGTTATCAAAGATAGCAGTTTCGAAAATGTAAAGAAGAGCTGAAACAGAGATCTGAAAGTGGCGAAACGAATTTAGCTATAAAATATACCAATGGATTGCCAGGTGTTGTTCAAAAAAACTAAATAATTCCAGCCGCAGAACCCTAATGTGTTACTATCAGAATGTCCGTAGTATACGTGGCAAAGTTGATCAGTTTACTGCAAGTATTTCTGATTGTGAATATGATATTATTAGTTTAAGTGAAACGTGGTTATCAAATGAAATAATGAGCGCCGAATTCTTTCCATTTAATACATATAATGTGTATAGGAGTGATCGGAACTTTATTTCTACTAACACTGCACGCGGCGGCGGAGTTCTTTTAGCGATCAAAAATCACATCATATCAGAAGAACTAAATTTATCGGAACTTCTAAATGCTTTACCTGCCTTTGATGTCGCTGGTTGCAAGTGTTCTTTTTCAAGTCACTGTGTATACATATTCATTGTATACATTCCTCGTACTCCAGCAGCTACTGACCTCGACATAGTGTTTGATTATTTCTTGCAACGTTATTTACATGTGAAGAATTTAGTGATATTGGGAGACTTTAACATACCTAGTTTTTATAACTCAGACTCCACTGATAAGTTATATTCTTCCATAACCGAGTTTTCTGAATTATTAAATTTGCGCCAATGGAATCAAGTCCTTAATAGTAATAGTAAATTACTTGATCTTGTGTTTGCTAGTTGTAGTTGTTCTGTCAACCATGATAGCGAACCACTGATAAGTGAGGACATGCATCATCCGGCTCTGAGTATTTGCTTTAATATATTTGAATTAAAGTCCGTTAATTTTCCTCCGTCAATGAACAGTATAAAATATAATTTTAATAAGGCTAATTTTCTTGGACTGTATGATGCATTAATCTCAGTCGATTGGTCTGGGCTGAATGATTCTGCCAATGTGAATGATGCCTGTAATCTTTTTTACAAGATATTGTATAATATACTTGACCAGTACGTACCTTACTATAAAAAGAAAAATAATAAACAGAAATACCCATCTTGGTTTACACAAAATATTATCAAAAATATTAAACTAAAGAGCAAGTTTTACAAGAGATACAGGCAAAGCAACTGCCAACATAGTTTAAGAGAGTTTAAACGTATGCGGGCACTTGTAAAATGTCAAATTAGAGTAGCGTACAATGATTATTTAATTAAAATTGAAAATTCCATCAATACTGATTCCAAGAATTTTTGGTCTTTTATTAGATCTAAGAAGGGTATTTCTCGAATACCAGGGAAGCTACATAAAGGAGATGTGCATTATAATCATCCTCAAGATATTGTAAATGCCTTTGCTGATCAGTTTAGCAGCGTTTATCAAGACTCGAGTTTATTTATGTTGGATACTGATTCTGCATTTTTCAATTTTCCTAATGTAAATGTAAATATTCAATCTATATCTGAAAATGATATCAAACTCGCAATTCATAAGCTTAAAAACAAACAGACATCTGGACTTGACCAAATTCCCAGCTACCTAATTAAAGATTGCGGAAACATTTTTATCGCTCCACTTTTAGTTATTTTTAACTTGTGTTTAAAAACGAATACCTTTCCTAATAAGTGGAAGTTCACCAGAGTCTGTCCTGTGTTTAAGAATAATGATAACACTGACGTAAGTAACTATAGACCGATAGCTATATCATCAAACTTTTCTAAAGTTTTTGAAATGATCATTTATAACTACATCTACACGTCTGTCAAAAGTATAATATCTCCATATCAACACGGATTTGTTGAGAAGCGATCAACAGTAACGAATTTATGCTGTCTTGTTCAATTCACTTCTGAAATTCTTGACAACCAAGGGCAAGTGGATGTAGTCTATACTGATCTTTCAAAGGCTTTTGATCGAATCGATCATGGGCTATTACTTATGAAATTGTACATGTATGGTTTTAGTGTTTCTCTGGTGAGATTGCTGGAATCTTATCTGCTAGATAGGACTCAGATTGTGGAATATAATGGTTACTCTTCTATACCGTTCACTGCTCGGTCTGGTGTACCTCAGGGGTCAAATCTTGGACCCTTACTATTTCTACTGTTTATAAACGACCTTGGGCTTACTTTGCAATGCGAAACATTAATGTTTGCGGATGATGTGAAGATATTCACATCAGTTAACACTTCAGTTGATTGTATCAATTTGCAAAGTAATTTAAATCTTCTTCGTGAATGGTGTACTAATAATAGACTAAATTTAAATGTAGCGAAATGTAAAGTTGTAACCTTTTCAAGGAAAGACATGCCTGTAATTTTTGATTACACTGTTGGTGGTAGCAAGTTAGATAGGTGTTATGAGATAAAAGATCTTGGTGTCATTTTTGACAGCGAATTGTCATTTAATACACATATTGTGCAAATGGTATCATCTGCCAATAAAATGTTGGGTTACATAATGCGAAATTCAAAACAATTTTCTAATATAAGTACCATTATAACATTATTTTTTTCACTTGTACGATCGCGTCTTGAATATTGCGCCTTAATATGGTCTCCTTACTATGATCGATATAAAGTGCTTATTGAGGGTATTCAACGTAAGTTTTTAAAATACCTTTGGTGTAAAGTGTATGGTTCTTATCCAACCAGGGGGTTTCCAAACGAAGAGCTGTTGGACGCCTTCCATATGTGTTCTCTTGATACTAGACGATCAATAATTGCTTTGACGTTTTTATATAAATTATTGCGTCACCAAATTGATTGTCCTTCAATTTTGGCAATGGTTAATTTCCATACACCCAGAAGCAATAGTAGATCACAGTGCACTTTTTACCTACAAACAGCTAAAACTAATTTACTATTAAAATCGCCTATATCAGTTATGTGTACATTATACAATCAAATTTGTGGAAAATGTGATATCTTTGATTGTACACTAAAATTCTTATTGGAAGCTTATTATGAATATTCTTGATCTGTTATTTATTTCTAAGTTTACATGTATACCCTATCGTCATAATTTCATGATTTTTTTTTGTAATTTGTCCTTTAATTGGCTCTGCTGTTGGACAATAAATATATTATTATTATTATTATTATTATTATTATTAAATATATGCATACACCGGTCGCTTCTGCATCGCCTAGTCGCGCTTCTTTACATGAGTCTGGCAAGGGTTTAGTGATGCACAATGGCAGCCAGACTGTTATTATTTATTTTGTTATAATGAATATTATCACCTGACAAAATTTCAGAACTGAGAAAATATGTACCCTGAAATCACTTATTTTTTCTCATTTATGCCCTGCCAGACTCATTTTCCATATCCGGAGATCAGCCAGACTAATTTTTTACTGGCTTTCATGGTAATGTTTATTTGTACCCAAAGTTTCATTACTGGGAAAATAAGTCCAACTAAAGTACTTATTTTATAATTATTTAAACCTTTACCGTGACTCGACCCATCGGAAATCAATAGCCAGACTTGCAAATCTTCAAAAAGCATCATTAACTACACCAAAATAACCCAAAATAATGACTGGGAAAATAAGTACCGAAAAAGTTCACTGCCTCCCCGACTATAATACCGAGAGATCAATAAAAAAACCAATCAGGGTAGGCTGTGATACGTGTTATACGTTTGGCAGTACTGAAGTGTATTGTCAGTCTATGTCAAATTCGAGATTTGCAGGTTAAGTTTTACGTCAGTCTGCGCCAAACAACAAACAAAACGTAACCTACTCATCTCGAATTTGACATAGACTGACAACACACTTCAGTACTGCCAAACGTATAACACGTATTACAGCCTGCCCTAATTGGTTTTTTATGGATCTGTCTGTATATATATGATAAATATAAAACAACTTAACCTATGTACTGCTGACAGACCCTGTCGTGATGGATAGGTGTCTCCAGCGTGTATTGGATAGGTCATGTATTGTCTGCTGCTGACGAGATATTAACACGCTTAAATGATCCGATGTTTCCAGGCTAGGTTTCTCGGCTAAGCTTGGATACTCGTTTCCCATTGAGTCTGCCTTTGATGTGATGTTGACTTACAGAATTTTTTTGAAGGTTGCAACGACCGAGATTGTACTAAATGATCGTGCGTACAGAGTGTGTTGTCCTGTTTGGACGTAGCACTCTAGAGCGATCTGGATTACTCCGGTATCTTCAAGAATCACTTCCTCTCGTACGTCGCTAAGGTTGCATACTCTCCGTTGCTGACCCTTCTGGGAATGGCGGTGACCTTGATGACCTCATATTCAGTTACTTCAGTAATATGGAAGTATCCAAATATTTTAATGGCTTCCTCGGTTTGTCCCACCTCCATTTTGTATACTGGCGATGGTAATATTCGTAGGTTTGGTGGTAACTTCAAGGACAACTGACTAATTATTGTTGCTATTTGAGCTGGTGACACAAACTCAAATAAATGACTCCGCTTAAATACCGCGTCGAGCAACTTCCTGTATTTTTCTGCGACTTCTTGTAAATAGTTGCTGGCTACCTGATATGCTGATAGCACGTAAACATTTATTTTATTGACATCGATGGATCTGTACCAGGCCTTCATTTCGTTAAGAAGGTGGATTCCTTGGTTGAATTTTATTCGAAAGTTTTCTAACTTTGTCGTGATCCTGTTCTCCGTTTCGTTCACAGTGGTCATTGCAGCTAACATTAGTTTTGCTTGGTGACTGGAAGCGTCGATTAGTACTTGCTGATTTTTGTCTAAATCAGCGATGTTCTTATATACTTCGTCGTTCACTCCAAACACTGACGTCAGGAACCTCCCCAGTAGTCCTCTCCGTGTGCGGTGTTTGGTTATTGTCCGGATGCTCCTCATGTCCCACAGGATATTGTCTTGTTGTTCCGTTATGTGGTACATGAGTTCCTTGCAAAACTGGTCTTCCGTCATTTCGTTGCTGTTGTCGCATAATTGCTTGAATTGTGTTGCGGTAGCGTTAATCCCATGCTCGTCTGTGATAAAGGCAGATATCGAATATTCCACTCCTATTCGAATTATCCCTCTATCGAGTTTCGAATTACCAACGTGTGCCACATATATTCCAGGTTGTAGCCTCTGCAGTGTATAGTTTGCTATGTTGCCGGGAATTATGTCACACATCATGAGCATGCATATTATTACTGCTGAATGTGTTTTCATATCTCGTTTCCGCGTTGACCTTGTGGTGGGTCGGGAATTGCTGATGCTTGCACTGGATTGCCCTCGTTCCTTACAGGTAGCTGACAAATCTTTGATATGAGTCGTTTGAATTGAGCGCTGTCTTGGCCCTGGATTGTCACTACTCGTATCAGCCCATCTTTTCCTGGATGTGTTTCGATTACTCGTGCTAACGGCCATTTGTTGCCGAAATATCTTCTTCTTTGAGGAGTACCAATTCCTCTATTTCTATATTCTGTCTCGGAGTTTTCCATTTTCTACGTTGCTGTAACCTGGATAGGTACTCCGTCGACCATGCTTTCCAGAAATCTCTGTTCATTTTCTGTAGCAATTTCCATCTGTTTAGATGATTGTCAGTGGCTATGGTGTCTTCCGGTTCGGCTGGGGTGATGAGTGCTTGTCCGATCAAAAAATGTCCTGGGGTGATTGCTGACACATCGTTCGGGTCGTTATTCAATGGTGTCAGTGGTCTTGAGTTAAGACAAGCCTCAATTTGATATAACAGAGTTGTTATCTCTTCGAAGGTAAGCGTACTGTCTCCGATGACCCGTTTGATGTAGTACTTGATTGACTTCACCCCTGCCTCTCAAATATCACCCATGTGGGGGCTTGCCGGGGGGATGAAATGCCACTGGATTGCTTCGGTGCCCAACTGGTCCTTTATTTGGGTGTCCAATAGCTTGCTTGCTCCCACAAAGTTGGTACCATTGTCACTATAAATGTGGGAGCACTTTCCTCTTCTTGCAGTAAATCTTCTGAATGCTGCTATGAAAACATTATCAGTCATGTCGCTCACTGCTTCGATGTGTATGGCCTTTGTGGCCAAACAAATAAAAATGGCGATGTACCCTTTGTAGGACTTGTTGCCTCTTCCTTTGGATACTCGTATTTGGATTGGTCCAGCGTAATCCAGTCCCGTGTGTGTAAATGGAATGGATGGTGTCACTCGTGCAGGGGTTATTTGTCCCATTAGCTGGTGCATCGGTGCTGCTTTGTGTCTTGCGCACGTCATGCATCTGTTGATGATTTTGAATATGGTCTGCATGGCTCGTACTATCCAGTACTTTCTTCTTATGAAGGCTAATGTTGCTTGATTACCTCCATATAACGTTTGGCGATGAGCGTCCCAGCTTGGCCACATGATTGCTGCTGGCCATGATGATGGGCTGTTTCTCATCGTAAGGTAACAGCGAGTGCTGTATCCTTCCTCCCACTCGAAGAATTCCATCTCCATCTAGGAATGGGTGTACGTTGAATAATGTACTTTTGCTGTCCACTATTCTGCCTTGCTGTAGCAGATGATGTTCTCTTGGGAATTCATGCCTTTGTGCTGATTTCATGATGCACTTTAGGCTATCACGTAGTTCGGTGGTGGATAGTTGCTGGATTGCTGCGACTTCCTTCCTACATTTCTTCATGAACCGCTTGCAGTAGGCGATTATTCTAATCATTTTGCTAAATGATGAGAATCTTTCCATTACATCAGATGCCTCACTGATCGCTGCATGCACCGCTACCTGCCGAGGTTTCCTTCTTTCTTCTTCAGTGGTGCCTACCACTGGTGTCTGGGCCTTTATTCGACCCTGGGTGTCTTCATTTATTAACCATTCAGGGCCATGGAACCATAACGAGTGGTCACATAATTTGGACGGTTGCACTCTTCTTGTGACCAAGTCTGCTGGGTTGTCTTCAGTCTTGACATGATTCCAGCACTGCTTGCCGATGCACTCGTGAATTACAGCAACTCGGTTTGCCACAAAATTCTTCCATTTTTCTGGACTTTCTTTTATCCAGGTTAGAGCAATAATTGAGTCTATCCAGGCATAGATCTCAATGTTATTTAACTCCATGGTTGAAATGGTCTGCTTCAATAATTTGGCTAATAATTCAGCCGCACATAATTCTAACTTTGGCAGCGTCTTCTTTATCTTGAGGGGTGCCACCTTTGACTTGGCTGTGAGTAATGTCACTGTTGTGGTCCCTGATGGTGAAGATTTTTTCATGTAGATCGCCGCCCCATAAGCTCTCTCTGAGGAATCACAGAAACCGTGCATCTCCATGTGGACATCCTCTTCCTAGTTTGTTCATCTTGAAATGTGTACCTCTTCTACCCTCGGTAGTTCTTGCCTGAATTTTGACCATTTTTCTTCTATATCCTTGGGTAATTCTTCATCCCACGAATACTGTCCGATCCATAACTCTTGTATTAATAACTTAGCAGTGATGATGACTGGTGCTACTAATCTCACAAGGTCGAAAATTTTCGCTATTTCTGATAGGATCATCTTTTAGTTATTTCGCCTTCTGACTGCTGCTTGACTTTGTATTGTAGTAAGTCAAGTGTTGGTGACCAATGTACTCCTAGCGTTTTTCTAGTCGCATCCTCCTTGTCTCCTATTATGATGTTGGTGCTTTCTTCAGTATCTGGTGGGTTACTAGTCCATTTCCTTAGATTGAATCCTCCAGTTTTTAACATCTTGGTCAATTCGTTTTGGATGCTTCTTGCGTCTTCTTCGGAACTGGCTCCTGTTAGAAGATCGTCTACATAAAAGTCTCTCATGGCAATCTGAGATCCACTCCGGAAGTGGTGTTGTTCATCTTTGACTAACTGCTGCAGAGTCCGGACTGCTAGGTATGGAGCTGCGGTTGTGCCATAACTCACCGTGGTTAGCCGATACTCTTGGAGTGGTTCGGTTTTCGAGAATCTCCACACTATTTTCTGGAAGTGCTGATCATCCTCAGCTATATGTATTTGTCTATATATTTTCTCGATGTCTGCGGTTAGCGCAAACTTGTATTACCAGAAGGATATCTGTTAAATTCTGTTGTAGCCTTGGCCCAGTGTGCATCATTTGGTTCAGACTTTTCCCATTTGATGACTTGGATGAAGCGTCAAAGACTACTCTTAACTTGGTTGTGTCACTGTCCTCCTTTATGACAGCTTGTGAGGAATGTAGTATCCCCTTTCCGGATCATCATCTTGATCCATTTTCTTCATGTGGCCTAAGAAAAGATATTTCTTCGTGAATTCTTTGTATTCGGACTCCAATTTTTTGTCAGTCTCGAATCGTTTCTCCATTTGCAGCATCCTGGCAACTGCTCTCCGCTTCGACTCTCCCAATTGACTTGGGTCCTCTTTGAACGGTATGTTAACGACATAGGTCCCATCTTGCTTCCGAAAATGGGATGCCTCGAACTGTTGTTCACAGTATTGATCTTCCTGTGAGATTGGTTTCTCCATTAAGACCTCTTATATCTCTCAAAATTTCTTGAGTTGGTGATCTTCCAGGTTAGATACCATACTCACCACTCTCATATTGGGTTGTTTTTTGCTTCTACTGCCCCAGATATGATCCATCCTAATTCTGTCCTTTGCGCCATCATCCCTTGTTTTTTCTTAACCCCTTCTAGGAGTATATCTTTGTATAGATCTGCTCCTATTATAGTAGGGAGGCCAAGTGAATTTATAATTATTTTCGTGGGACTGAGTAGGTTTATACCGACAAGTGATACCATTGTAATCAGCGGTGTTTCCTAAGTAGAAAAACTCCTGTTGTCGCTTTCTCAGCCTGCGGAGTGAGGAGCTATGACGTCACAAAGATGGCGATTCTTGGTATCAGGTTTCAATACAGTAAGACTAGGTTTAACCCAAACATTCAAAAAAGAAAATTCTACCCAGTGGCAAACTGTTTAGTACCCTCCTCTTAGTAAGTGGAAAAAAGTTGCATGACCTTGCGTGTCGGATTTAGGCGGGAGGGGGTTGGAAAGGTGGTAAAATGGTAGGTTTCAACAGTTTTACAGTTTTTGGCAAATATCTCGTTAACTGCAAGGTTTAGCGCAAACTTGATCTTATACAAAATTAATGTACATTTAATTTACAATAAAAATGGTCGTATGAATTTTTGCACTGCAGTAAAGGATTACGGAAATATGGAGGGGGTAAAAATGTAACTTTTTCTGTCTGTCAAAAAAAAGCAAAAATCACGCCTATAAACTCGTAATATTCGCTCCAAGTGTATTATATAAAGTGTTCAAAGAAGTGGGGAGGCCAGGTGTTTATGGTAAAGCACCCAGCATAAAAGTCGAACAACATTTACGCAGATCATCCACTACTACACATGTTGAAGTGAAAGTGGAAGATGGAATTAATGTCACTCTAGGACAAACAAAATTTCTAACTAGTATTAAGAACAAGATACAACTGATTACTCTCATCACTGTACACTTACAGCAAGCTGGCTGCAAAGTGATGCTGACACCAAGATCGTTTTTACTACAATTGACGAATCAAAGAAGGAAACAGAGGGTATCGTAATTGGCAATGACACCGATTTATTGGTCTTTTTGGTTGTTCATGCTCCAGCCATCAAACAGTTGAAGATGGTTGTACCGAATAAAGGTATAACCAAGAAGAAAAAGTTTACTGCATTGGAGACATTCAGCGTGGTATCGGGAAAATGAAGGATGTTCTCTTGGCAGTTTACACTTTCGCCGGATGTGATACCGCCTCTTCAATTTATAGAAAGGGAAAAATAACGCCTTCTGAAAGCGTGCGACGTGACAAGGAATTTTACTTAAAGCAGTTGATTTTTAACCACCCAAATGCACACCCAGATGCAGTAACTGGCTGGAAACCATTTCTTCCTTTCGATATTTGCATCAACAAATGCAGATAATTTGGATAATCTGCGCCATCAATGTTATTTGTAGACCATCGCAAAGGAGCCTGTACACACAAATTTCAGGTTGGCTGTACTTTTCCCTACTTCAGCAGCTGCACAACAACACTCTTATAGAGTTTACCATCAAGTGCAGCAATGGCTCAATCTCAATAAAGATTCACTAAAATGGGGTTGGAAAAGGATTGGTGGTTATGTGCGTCCAGTTGCAACCACAAAGGCAGCTGATCCTGAAAAATTGCTCTCCCTCATTGTTTACACTTGTAATGCGGGGTGTGTCAGGAACTGTAAGCGTCGACAGAGTGGCTTGAAATGCTCAAACATGTGCAACAATTGCTCCGGATATAGGAGCACCAACACAGATGCACTAATTATTGACGACGGCATCGATGAAGATAACCTTCAAGATGAAAAAGAGCTTGAAGGTTTTTAGGTTACTGATTGCTGTTATTTATTATTATGTAACTACCTTGAACGTTGTACATACCACTTTTCATTGAAGAACATTGAATTTACTGAAAAGCATGTATTGTGAAAAAAACAATTTCCATTATTTTTTGTACTACAGCTTATTAGATAAAGTTTGTAGTTAACCCTGTTTCAATGATATCCACATGATTTTATCTTTTTAGGATGATATGACAAAAGATAGAGGTAATTTAAGTAGGTGTAATTATAAGAACACAAATGGGAACGAAAAAAACGATATGATGAATTATTCAAAGAGAAAAATAGGCAAAATGAAGATAAAACGACAAAGGAGGGGAGCAATGTAGATATATTATCATATACATACATATAGCCGTATATACATACATCATCATCATCATCATTCGTTTTTGCTCCTGTAGAAGCATAGGGCGTCTTTCGACGATTCTTCATCATTTGGTGTTTCCACCTATATGGTAGCAGAGTTGCCAGCTCTGTACCATCATACATACATACACACATACAAATGTTCCTATCTTATTGATGCGTCGCTAAGTACTTTTTATAACTAAACATACTCTTTATAACGAAACACTCATTTTTAAGTGAGTACGATGAATCCCAAGCTAACTGGAAAATAATGACATCATTACCCCTTCCATATCTCTGTAACCCTTGTCGGGAACTCAAAAATGCATAAGACCATTATTATTGTAAATTAAATATAGATTAATTTTGTATAAGATAAAGTTTGCGCTAAACCTTGCAGTTAACGAGATATTTGCGAAAAACTATAAAACTGTTGAAACCTACCATTTTACCACATTTCCACCCCCCTCCCTCCTAAACCCGACGCGCAATGTTGTGCAACTTTTTACCACCTATTGAGAAGAGTGTACTAAACAGTTTCCTGCTGGGTAGAACTTTTTTTTTGGATGTTTGGGTTAAACCCTAGCTTTACTGTACTAAAACCTGGAACCAAGAATGGCCATATTTGTGACGGCATAGCTCTTCTCTCCACAGGCTGAGAAAGCGACAACATGATTTTTCATACTCAGGAAACACCACCAAATAAGAAGGTACCACTTGTCGGTATAAAGCTACTCAGTCCTACGAAAATCGTTATTTGACGAGATAATTTAGTTTGGCCTCTCTACTATTAGTATGTCTACTGGACCTGGCATGTTGTAGGTAGGATCGGCTAGTAGGCAATGTTCCCATGCGTCCTTTTCCTTCTCCATGATTGTGTTTCTTGGCAATGTTCCTGTCAACCCTGCCAATATAAGCAGATCCCCAAACATTCGACAATTGCTGGAGAATCGTGGTCTCATTTCCACTTCAACTTTTCCTCTGGATTTCCCAGCTTCGCTTTTTCCTAGCCCTATGATATCTGCTTGGATTCTTACTCTCGGTAATGCCAATAATTGAGCTGCTTCTTCGGTTATAAATGATGCCTGTGACCCTGGACCGACCAATGCTCTCAACAGTTCATAATATCCTCCGGCTGTTTTTACTTTCAAAAATGCCGTGGCTAGCAGAACTTCCTTCTGGTTGGGATGTTTAATTTTTCTGCTAACTCGGCTGCTTACTTCTTTCACGCTTTGTCCGGTGGTGGTGGCCACTTCGGATTTTCTATTTAGCTCCTGTTGTGCTTTTGCTATTACTTGTTGTGCATTTCTTACCGGAGTTTTGTTCCATTCCTTATGCAGCAGAGTATGGTGCCATTTGTCACAGTTTTGGCACTTGTTCGAATTATAGCATTTTTCGTTTTCCTTGTGGACTAAACATCTCACACACAGCCGATGGCGCCTGATAGTCTGGTACCGATCGTCACTGGTCATGGAAATAAATTTTGGGTACTGTGTGATCTTGTGGCTGTTGTTGCAGATCCGACATTTACCGATGCTTGTTTTATAACTTCTTACCGGCCATGGCTTTCTTGCTGACTCCGATGTTTTTATTGGCTTTGCGACTTCCAGCTTCCTTTTCGAATCTTGAATCGCCTCAAGTGATTGGAATGTTTTTTCCAAAAACTTCAACATATCTGCCAGATCCTGGATTTCTCGAGAATTAGTCAGCGACTGTTTATATAATTTCTTTGTTTTCTTGTCCAGCTTCTTGACCAGCAGATGTGCTATTATTGGTCGCCACGTATCTGTATTTACGCCCATGTTGGATATGGCACGTACACTTTCCATTGTTGTATCATGCAGCTGTTTCAGATTAGCTGCTGATTCATAGTTGAAATTGGGCAGCTCTAATATATTGTCTAAAAATTTTGAAAACAAACTTCTTTTGTTATTGTACCTGTTCGTTAGTAGGTCACATGCGGTTTCATAATTAGCATCAGATGCGTCGAGATGTTTTATTAATTTACTTGCCTCGCCTCTGAGGTAAGTTTTGAGGTACTGCATCTTCTCTGCCTTACCTAATGTGGCATTGTTGTGGATGAGTCGCCCAAAAATGTCGTGGAAGGTTGTTCAATTTTCGTAACTTCCTTCAAAAATTGGCATGGTGATTTTTGGCAATGGGATGGCCAACTCTTCTCGTGGTCGTGGCTGCTCGCTTCTCGGGATGCTACTTATTTTGTTAAATATTTGAGCGATTACCTCATTGTAACGCTCTCGCATCTGATTGTAAACTCCATCCGTGAAGTAATCCTCAGCAAATTCTTGCTCCCCTCCGAGAATCTCCTCATGAAGGCTCGTGATGTTTTCCCACTGCTCGCATATTTTGCTCGCCTTATGTTCGTAGACCATTTTCGCCTGGGGTTGTTCTAATGCCGACACTGCCTCATCCAATACTTCGCTAAATAATCGCATTTTAGTTTCTTGCTTCTTGAGTCTGCCTCCTTGTTCGATGGGGTTTTCCATTTTTTCGGTTTCTAAGCCGCTACTCTCCTCACTGGCAGGATTTAGCTTCTCCTGCCATTCGTGTATGTAATCTGTAATTACTTGAAATCTTTCTTTTACCTGGCTGTAGAAATCCTTTTTAATGTATTCGTAATCTGCTGGAAGTCGCTTTCGTAGTTCCATGTCACTGCTCTCGAATGCCTTCCACAATCCTTCTAATTCATCTTCTTTCTTGGCTAGGTACATTTGATTCTTCCTGCTTCCGGAATCCTTTTTCATATTTGTAAGAAACTGGCACATTTTGTCCACCAGCTGCTTCTGCTCCTTCATAATTGATTCCATGTCGTTGCGGCCTTTTTCACTGGCGTTGGAACTAAAGCTGGTTTAATAAGTAGTATCTTACCACTTTTATAATTTCCAAATTCTTAGCGGATCGATTGCCGCTGAAGAATCTTCTCGCTGCACGGCGGAAGCCCCGTGGAAATTTTTAGCAGGACTTATGCTGCTATCACTAATTCTCGCCCTCTATTGTGGCGGGAATTCCTTTGATTGAGACGTAGGACATTTTCTCCTTGGCGACGGCTCAATTTGTACTTCTCCCCAATCTATACACAGAAAAGTACATAC
The DNA here is from genome assembly GCA_940337035.1 of Agriotes lineatus. Taxonomy (NCBI): domain Eukaryota; kingdom Metazoa; phylum Arthropoda; class Insecta; order Coleoptera; family Elateridae; genus Agriotes; species Agriotes lineatus. Next base: position 103,844 of record CALNHX010000771.1, on the reverse strand, counting down.
CATTCTTGTTGCGAGTCCTCCAAAATTTTTCCTACGGATATGGCAGATTTGGTCCAGTTGCTTAATTGCCCAGAGTTTTGGATCTGATCCACTCTGAAACTTAGCACTTTTTTATAGTTCGCAGAACCAGATTAGTTCTTTGACAGGAGCTGAAGTTTATTTCGTTGTTGTAAGAGATAGGGTGAGAGAGTCGTTGCGAACATTTGTAGCCCTTGTTCACCACTATTGATGATTATTTTTTTCGTAGCGATCTCAACCAATCAGAAGGCTGGATTTAGTTAATAGTCCAGTCGTTGAAGGTTTTCCGCTCCGAATTCTTTGAACCTTGATCGATTGATTTGAAATTTGGTAAGTGGTTAAGGGATGGCCCAAAGAGCAAAAGTGACATAGCGCCGATGTGCGCTTTTACCCTGAGAGGGGATGCCACCCCTTCTCGGGGGTAGAAATTGTTCACTCAAAATAATTTCGGAAATAGATAGAGGGACAAATTCTAAGTAAAAAATGCTCTATATAGTTTTTTCGATAGATCGATATTTTTCGAGCTATTCGCGATTGAAAACTTAAATTTTTCGTGATAGAAATGTATGTTTTTGGACGGTTCTTCGCGAATAAGTCGAAAACTTCGCAAGCTATCAAATAAGCTGTACTAACCAAAAATGAAGCTTAGAAAACAGGAAAGAGATTGGTTGTTTTATTAATGCTCTAGGTCCAAAATAAAAGAAGTTATGGCTCTTGAAGAAGATTTTTTTTGCAACAACTTGGTTCGAAGTAACCAACGAAGTAATTAACAAAAAACCGATGCATTTTTCGGGAAAAACTTACAGAATATTTTTTGTAGTGATTGAAAAGACCTTTAAAATGAGCACTGTTAAAAGCCGATTGCATTATAACTAAGCGAGTTACGATGCAAAAACGGTGGGCCACTCGAATTTTTGAAAAAAAAAATGAGTGATAAAACCCCAGCCATTCCACTAGAATTAATATTGACCATTATCCCTTTACAAATTACTTTATTTTAGTATTACTCATGTAATCCAAAAGTTTGGGCGGGTTAGAATGCGTATTTTTCGAAAAAAAATATGATGAAAATGGAAAACGTATTTTTCAAATTTCTTAAAAAAATACCTTATTTTGAAAATACCTAAAACTAAAGAAAAAAACGTAAAAAATAATATAGAACAAAAATGTGGATTTTTTCTTAACGAACATTTTAGTTTTTTTTATATTTCTGCAGGAAAAAGAATAACGGAGATATAAATGTTAGCAGTTTGCATTATAGTGCGCGGACCACCCCTCCCGAGCCCTTCAACCCTTTACTTTTTGAATGTGGAAAGTCTGAGCATGTCGAAAAACTTTTGGATTACATGAGTAATACTAAAGTAAAGTAATTTGTAACGGGATAATGGTCAATATCAATTCTGGTGGAATGGCTGCGGTTTTAGCTCTCATTTTTTTTTTCAAAAATTCGAGTGACCCACCGTTTTTGCAGCGTAACTCGCTTAGTTATAATGCAATCGACTTTTAACAGTGCTCATTTTAAAGGTCTTTTCAATCACTACAAAAAATGTTCTATAAGTTTTTCCCGAAAAATGCATCGGTTTTTCGTTAATTAACGTTGATTACTTCGAACAAAGTTGTTGCAAAAAAAATATTCTTCAACGAGCCATAACTTCTTTTATTTTGGACCTAGAGCATTCATAGAAAAACCATGGGCAATCTATTACCAAAATATATACAGGCCCGAAGGCAATTTGATCGAGTAGCAAGTGCTAAATATCTTGGGTTAGTAAACGGTCTTACAACACAATAATGGCTAAATGCGAAGGGAGCGGCATGTCCACTAAGATGCTGGTCACCTAGATCCCGGAATAAGCTTACTTAAATTTGCCCCAATGGCCAACAACAGTTCCAGGAGCCAGGCTCCCATTCAGCTTATGCTGAAGGCTTATATTTCGAAATAATGGCTCGTGCGATTAGCACACGGCCCGAAAATAACATGCACGATAGGTTGAGAGTTCCAAAACTTCGCACGCCACTGAAATATGCGCAACACACTGTATATAACTACTGTTACAATACCTTAATTCATCGATAAGGCTCCAAGTAACTTTATTGTTGATGCAGCGGTGCCGGGAGATCTCGACTTGGGGTGTTCTACGTCGTTCTTGGCGATGCTCTTGAACCATAAGGGGTTGTGGTACTTCCACATGCACTACGGGGGTTGATAGGGGCGGCCGACCAGCTGGTCCGGGAACTTGTGGCAGCGAAATCCTTCGTTGAAGAAGCAGGGATGGGCTGGACGACAAAATGGCAACGGCCCACCCTGTATATTTATGCTTTGAGCCCGTTCCCGTTAAAGATCCGCTAATATAAGCGTGAAAATGTACGCGCCGGTACTTGAAACTTTAGGGAACGGAAAGCACTTGAAATTGCACACAAACCCGAGGGTACAACGGGCCCCTAAGAACAAAAGGGGTTGTTCTTTGTTCTTAGCGTTTCTTGCACAACCGTGCGGTTTGACAGCGTAGTTCAGACTCTCTCAAGAGACGCTCCTGACGCAGCGTTCTTTCGAAGATTGCATCATGCGTAAAACTTTCCATCCTTGGGTATCTCACTCAGGTGCATGAAGCATCTATTGTTTGAGGTGCTGAATTGCATCACCCAAAATGTAACGTGCAACAAAGCGCGGGGCTTCCCCGTGTATAACGCTCGCCTGACAGGCGCCGAAATCTGATACCAACGGTCTCGCCTTTTGAATTAAAGACTACAGTGGCTATATAAGGACAGTGTGGTCAATTTTAAAAAGGGCAGCCATTAAGAGTCGTCTCTACAACAACCAGCCACGCCCTTAGGTATTGTTCTGTGCACGGCCTGCTAAATTGTAAGACAAACGTCACCCTGCTAAATTGTGACATAAGCGTCATTTTATACTGACTGGACATATGTGAAGTTAGGATATGCTTTGCAGAACGCTGTATACCCACGATCGCGAAAATGTGTGCAATATAAGGTGGTCAAATGTGCAGTGTAGCATTAATTTTACAAGAATGTCAATAATATTACTTAAACAGAATTAAACGGCAAGAGATGATGTGAAACGTAAGAAATCGCTGCCAGCGATTAAAAATTCTCGGTAACGAGCAACCTAATATTGGAATATAAGTCAAGGTGTCCTTTTTAGCTTCTTTATTGTGTTTTTGTACATAGAAAACGAAAACTGACAACATTTTGCGTTGATCGACACAGAGATTACGTACAAAAACTTAACAATTTTTTTTATATTCATAATCAAACCGTTGTATTTATTCCACCAGTTAATTTAGAAGAATAGAATATTCAGTGTTAGGTAGCCCATAAATTCTTTTTAATTTGATGCAATAATCTTTGGCATTAAGATATTTATATAGTTTATTATAGCTTTCGATTTGGACTAATACGCAATTTACGCAAAAAGCATTTTACTTTAACTCTTTGAAATTTACTTATGCAAACGAAAATTGGGCATTCGCTTATACAGAGCACTGTAGAATTATATGAGGATTATTTCATTCCACTTCATATTGGGGCTACTTTCAATAATAAAGGATTTAGAAGCAATTTTGTGTGACTATGTGTAATTTCGTAAAACGACTTAATGGCGGAGAAACAGGACCAAAATTGGCCACACTGTCCTTATATAGCCACTGTATTAAAGACTAAACGCAAACTCCATCTGCAAGCGACTTGTTAAGTCACTTAGCGGAATTTCTGTACTATGATAATGCGTTACAGCGTTCGCTTCTGTGTTGAAGGAAATGCCTTATTTAGTGCAATTTATGCGGCAGATGTCGGTACCTGGTCTGCAAGTACATCATGCAGTCAGACGAATAAAGGAATGTGCCCAAAGGCTTAAAGTCTGCTGTGATACACGGGAGTAGAATGGGAAAATATAGATATGTTTTAACGAAAATCGGGAGTCTTAACCAATGCTCAACACTAGAGTTGTAAAAGTCAAGCTATTTGACAAGGAAAAGATAGTGCAGGCAATAAAGGGGATGTCCACAGAGAGGAGTTCTTTCTCCACTCCTGTGGTGCCTCACAGTTGATGAACTGCTGATCCAACTCAACAGCAAAGGCTCACTCACACTCAAGGATACGCTGATGACTGACTCTGGGAAACAACAGCGTAGCGTCAGCTCGCCGACCTACCTGCATCACTCTAGAACCACTCCGCAGGTCTCGCCTTACATCGATCTTGACATAGAGACGGGATCACCCTGTAAACAAACATGTACACGTACCAGGGATAATCATACCACAAATATAATAAACCAATCTATTAAGCTAAAACCTTGGTCGACAGTTGCAATAGAGCCGACATAATCGGCTCACACAATATTACAGGCACAGTGGTATTACAGACTTACTCTAAAAGGCCTAAATAAGAACCCAGGTGGGGGCGCTTTATCTAACATCAGCACTCACATAAGAACAGGTGAATTCAAGAATGCGCGCCCAATGCTTCAGTTCAATCTATTTAGCTAAGTTCGTGAAAGTGGATTGCAGAAATAAACGCACTATACTTTGGTCAAATGCTATGAGCGCATATACTTTATTTAGTGCACAAAGGTGAAATGCCACAGTGGGTGCACCATGCTTGGGTTAACGGACGCAGGCCACGTCAGACTCGGCAACATGTTATCGATAGAAGGCGACAGCGGTAGAAATTATCTTGCCTGCTCTCATGGGCTAAATTTTGAATAACTTGAAAATAGACGTTCTTACAACCGATGAGACACACAGCTGCATGAAACAACGATGTAAAGATTGGCGCGGTACGCTAAACCTTTAAATGAAGCCAAAAGTCACGCTCGTGTCTGAATTTTGGTTTGATGGGAAAAGCTGAAGCGTTGTGCGATAAGTTACAACTGAAATGGCCCCGATATACAGGCAGGCTGGCCAACTCTGTCGCAAAACTATGCGAAATGGTGATGTAGCTATCGGAATTGCAAAGAAATAAAATGGTTTATTAATTGTTTGGTTTTAATTTTGTCAGTTTTCCAGCTTTTGAGGCTGCCTTTTCTTCTGCTTTTGTTTGTGTATTTCTTATTTTTTTGAACTCATCCTAAAATGTTTGCACTCTGTGTTCTGCTATTACTGTTACTGATTTTTTTAATTCTTTAACTCTTTCTGCCATTCTTTCCTGAAATTTACCATTATTAAAACCGGTTTCACTTTGTACTATCTTCCGCAGACTATTTGTGTTTTTCTTTGTTGTTATGGTTGATCTCAGCATCCTGTTATCTATTAGTTTGAATTGATTTATGACTTCTGTTTTAGTCACAAGATTTTTGTTTGTTAATAAAATGAAATTGATTTCATTGTGATACTCTCCGTTCGGTGTTTTCTATGTCCATTTTCTTCCACTTCTTCCCTTAAAGAAGGTGTTAGTTACAAATAATCCGAGAGGCTTATTAATTCTCTTCTGCCATCAACTCAAGTACAGGTCGCAGTAACAAATAAAGGCATAGTTCATATATCACAGTATAATTTCAGTAAGATCATGATACAGAAAGATACATAACTCACAATATTTCCAAAGATTCAGCACCATAAATTATTATCCAAAGCAAATTACACAGACTCAATACAATTAGTAAAATACACGAATGCAATACTCACAGTTAATCACAATATTTCCGCAACACTAACGCCCGTATTCATAGTCATTCGCCAGCGGATCGCCGGCGACTCGCCAGAGTTTCGTTATGAATAGTATGTTGGTGGCACTGTACGTCTATGTCAAATTCGAGGTTAGCAGGTTAGATTTTGTGTCAGTTTCTGTCAAAACTGACTGAAAACCTAACCTGATCACCTCGAATTTGACATAGACGTACAGTGCCGCCAACATACTATTCATAACGAAACTCCGGCGAGTCGCCGGCGATCCGCTGGCGAACGACTATGTATACGGGTGTAAGATTGCCCATATCAATCGGTTTACTATGCAGGCGGCGCTAACATCAGATGTTTGTGGCTCAGTGTGATTCGCATCGCGGCGTCAAGGGCAGAAATGTTACCAGGAGAAATAGCCCCCATATCGGGTCCTATCTTGTGCACTAATTGAGCGCCTGCATCAAGAGAGAAGCGGCCCCAAAAGGTCCAACTATATGCCGGCTGCAATCGCCTGAAGCAGCGGCCATGGGAAGGACGACGACCATCGGCCGCGCCTGCCTGAGATCGGCTTCTTCACATAAAATGCGTGACTCTCTAGCGATCGAATAATGGCACGAAATGCCGGGCACTACTTGTTTGAACGAACTCCAGGCGATATTTGGCGACACGTGGTCGCATACCAAATCCGCCAAATGTGAAAGACCATAACTTCATAAAACGTGAGCTTATTCTTCTTACGGTGCCTATTCGTTTCGGATGTTGGCTATTAACATGGCTATCCTAGCTTTATTGGCTGCTATTCGGAAGAGTTGTGTTGTAGTTAGAGAGAACCCTTTTCTTAGATTATGTAACCACGATATTCTCCTTCGTCCTGAGCCTCGCCTTCCGTACACTTTTCCCTGCAGAATGAGTTGTAGTAGGCCATATCGATGTTCATTACGCATTATGTGGCCCAGGTATTCCATTTTGAGTTGTTTCACAGTGGTAAGTATTTCACAGTATTTCTGCATTCTACGCAGTACTTCCCTATTTGTAACCCGGTCGACCCATGAGATTTTAAGAATGCGTCTATAGCACCACATTTCAAACGCCTACAGCTTCTTGGTAGATGCTTCGGTCAACGTCCAAGATTCCACTCCATAGAGAAGAACCGTGAATACGTAGCAGCGCAGTAAACGAATTTTTATTTGTAACGGGAGGTCGTGGCTCTTAAATATTGTGCTCATTCTCATGAACGGTGCCCTGGCTTTCTCAATTCTCTGCTTTATTTCAGCTGAGTGGTTCCAATGTTCGTTTAAACTTGTCCCCAGGTACGTGTATTTCTCGACTCTTGTTATTTGTTGTTGATTAACTATTAAACGTCCCGGTGGGATTACGTTCTTGCTGATGACCACATATTTAGTTTTTTGTATGTTAAAGTTCAGACCATAGTTTTGGCTTGATTCTGCGACACGTGATATTAGGATTTGTAGACCCTCTAGGCTATCTGAAAACATAATTGTGTCGTCTGCGTACCTGATGTTATTCAGACGTTCTCCGTTTATCAGTATTCCCTCATCGATATCATCTAAGGCTAGTTTCATAATGTATTCGGAGTAGATGTTAAAAAGTAGAGGGGACAGCACACAGCCTTCTTTCACACCTCTTTCTATTTTGATCTCCTCAGTCAGCTGATTACCTATCTTGATAGCTGCTGATTGGTTATAATAGATGTTGTTAATGATACGCAGATCTTTTTCATCAAGACCAACTGTTTTTAGGATTGATATAAAATCGTCATGTTTGACCCTATCGAAAGCCTTCTGATAGTCAACAAAACACACATATATGTCGCAGTTCACGTCACTGCAGCGTTGGAAGAGGACTTGCATAGCGAAAAGAGCGTCTCTTGTACCTAGTGAGTCGCGAAAGCCAAATTGTATGCGAGTTAGTTGTGCTTTGCATTTTTTGTATATCCTCCTATGTATTATCTTTAAAAAAGTCTTGAGAAGATGACTCGTTAGACTGATAATTCTATAGTCTTCACATTTTTTTGCATTTGGTTTTTTTTGGTAGAGTTATAAATGTGGATTTAAGCCATTCGAATGGGATTATTCCTGTTTCATATATGTTATTAAACATTGCAGTGAGCCATTTGATTTCGTCACTCTCCATGATTTTTAGGAATTCTGCATGAAAGTTGTCTGGTCCCGTCGTCTTCTCATCCTTTAATCCTCTTATTGCGGCTATCACTTCTTCTTGAGTGATTTCAGGTCCGGTGTTGCATATTGTGTTCAATGTATTGTATTTATCATGGTTTCTATTATCCTCGAAGGTCTGCTCAGCGTAGTTTTTCCATATTGTTTGTATTTCACTTACATCCAGTATTATATTTCCCTCATTTTCTTGTAAACATCCGGTTTTCTTTGGTCGATGTAATCCTGCCGCTTCTTTAACTTTTTTGTGAAGATTAAAAGAATCGTGTTTGCCATCCAGTGATTCTATCTCTTTGCATTTTTCCACCAACCAAGCGTTTTTGCCTCTCTAATCTTTTTCTTTATCTCTTTATCAATTTGTTTGTATCTGATATTGTCTTTGTTCTTAGTTTTTCGTTTTTCCTCCATTATATCCAGTATGTCGTCTGTCATCCATATCCTCTTTTTCACCCTTGCTGGACATAATTAGATGTCAATAATTTCTTTGTTTGTCTCTTGTAACTTCTGGATTTTCTCTTTTGTATCGAATGATATATCAGTTTCCTTGATTTTGCATTTAATATATTGCTGTACCTCTTGTTTAATATCATTATTCTTATTCTCATTATTCTTCAGTTGTTTCAAATCATATCTCTTCACTTGTTGTTGTTTAATTGTCTTCAGTTTGAGTTTCATCGTGCCAATAAGAGGGTTATGGTCAGATTTAATGTCCGCACTTGGATATGTCTTTACTGTCGTTATTGCATTTATGTATCTTTTATTAATCAAGATGTAGTCAATCTGATTTCTAACGACGTGTTCTGGGTTATCTTGGGGTGACCTCCAAGTGTATAGGCACCTTGGTGGTAACTTGAAGAACGTGTTGGTGACAACCAGTTGTTCTTCTGTTGCAAAAGTTCATAATCGATCTCCACGTTCATTACGTTCGCCCAGTCCAAAAGGTCCTATGATATCACCAAACCTTCCTTGGCCAATCTTGGCATTGAAGTCGCCCATTACTAGAGTCATTTCATTCTTTTTTACTTTCTTCAGGGCAGTACTCAAGTCATCATAAAATGTTTCAATTATATTGTCATATTTATCTGGCGTTGGCTCGTATATTTGGATTATATTGGTTTTGATGGGAAAAGAATTAATCTGAATTAGGAGCATTCTCTTAGAGATTGGGACAAAGTTTGTAACATATTTGGCAATTTTGTTATTTAGAATAATGCCAACTCCATGTATATGTTCACCGTTAGTGTTTCCTGAGTAGTAAATTTTGTGTTCTTTTATTGAGCATTGTCCAGAATCAGTCCAGCGCATCACACTGACTCCCAGAATGTCTACAGATAATCTTGCCATTTCCTTGATGGCATTATGTATCTTTCCAGCTTCGTACATGGTTTTCACATTCCAAGTACATATCTTAATAGTTCGTCTATGGGTATTCAAGACGGATGTATTTTTGTTCAAAGTGTAGATATTTCGCATGCTGACAACCTGAGAGGCCCTACTATTTGAAAGTGAATGTCCTCTCCTGCCGAATCTTGGAGTCCGATCTCCATGATCAGTAACAGGTCCATTATCATGAGTCCGTGCCATGTTAATTATACTAGGGAGTCATAATGGGGTGGTTTTCCGTTGCCTTCCCCAACGCAGTTTTCTAGCCGGTTGAATCCATAAATGATTGTCGCCTAGAAGTATCTGCTGTTGAGTCCTTAAGGAAGTCATTCTTCGGTGATCTCAACTCAGTAATGCCATAGCTGCTGCCCCATGTCATGCCAGTTTTGGTCCGCCCCGGATATTTCATTTCTCCGGTACCATCCATATCTGGAAGGCATTCCCCTATCCGCCACCTGGGGGACGCCCGGTGGGGGACTGGCAACCCCGCAAGGGGCCGGCTGCAATCGCCTGAAGCAGCGGCCATGGGAACGACGACGACCATCGGCCGCGCCTGCCTGAGATCGGATTCTTCGCATAAAATGCGTGACTCTCTAGCGATCGAATATCGGCACGAAATGCCGGGCATTACTTGTTTGAACGAACTCTAGGCGATATGTGGCGACACGTGGTTGCATACCAAATCCGCCAAATGTGAAAGACCATAACTTCATAAAACGTGAGCGTGGGGCTCCAAAACAATAGAAACGTGAAGGCTTACATACATACATACATAATCTATAGCCTCTTTTACCTTTCGGTGTCGAGGACCATTCTACCTCACGGGAAATGCAACGGATTACATTACACAAATTAACGACGCTAACATCAGCCTTACTAAAACCCCATCAAACCGAAACCGAATCAATTCCTAGTCAGATCGACGCAGAACGCACGACCACAAAATGCGCGAAAACGGAAGCGGCGCAAATGAACCGTAACAATATGTCAATTAATTATGCCTACTAAAATTATTTTTCTGTATGACTATCTTTTTTTACTTAAGCATTATGTTTTTTTGTTCATGCTATCTCATTGCTGTTATATAACATGTCAGCAAACGAAAATGAAATCAAATTTGGCATTGAAAATTGAAACATATGTCGATTATATTACTTCCCACCGTGTTCTTCAAGAATGAAATACACATACATAACCTAAATCATTGCGTAACGTCAAAATTGTATTTGAAACATAACATAAAAACCTTCACTTAAACAATTTTACACTTGCTACATCAATCATTTCGATTATAAAAACCTTTTGTTCTTGATTAAACATGTATAAATTAATATTTGATAATTGAAACAACTTGACACTTCTACTATTATTATAACTGTCACATTTAAATTAAAAACATCAGAAGTAATAGAACACATGACTTAATTTTTTCAAAGCCAAGCTTGATTTCATTTTCATTTGCTCACAGTTTATAATTATGGCCCCATCGGTATTTTACTGTGCTTCACAGAGTTGTGAGTTTTCCTCAGTAACCTCCATAAATTCGGGGGCGCTTGCACAAGCAGATATTGACTTTAAGAGATTTAGGATTAAACGTCATTGTTTGGTGTGTTGAATATTGGATTTGTAATACCTACCAGTAAAATAAGGCATGAGTAACTTGCACATTGTATTGTTGGTATACGTATATAGTAAGATTTATTCTACATATGGAGATAGCTTGACCTTTGTACAACCAATGTTAGCTGCTTTGGATAACGATCTCTCTCTGTGTATTTACAGGGGGTCCTGCGGATTATATCATATTTTTGTTATGTTGTTTATTTGTCCTATTTAAGTGTTTGGACTCCATTGATTATTAACTAATGGAGCTTCAATTTTATAAATTGGTTTGTATCGCATTCCTTGTTCTTGCGGCTCGAGTTACATTGGACAGACTGGTCGTTCCGTTGATCTAAGACTCCAAGAACATAAAGGCGATTGCAAACACAAATGCATCACAAAATCAGCCGTAGCTGAGCATACATTTACAAATGGGCACACTTTAGAATTTGAGCATGCCAGAGTACTTGCCAGAATACCTCATTACTTCCCACGAGTGATATGTGAAGCCATAGAAATAGAAAAACATCCAAATAATATCAACAGGGAAGATGGCTTTAAGCTTAGTAAAACGTGGACCCCTGTGATACACGATCTAAAGCATTACAACCACTCTGCGTCATACGGCCACACCCCACGGATTACGTTGCACTCGGATGACCAACCAGCGTTACGCCACTCCGCACGCCTGGCACAGAAGACTATAAATAGCTCCACACCGACCTTCGGTTCTTAGTGCGACTTTCACTCTGATGATGCAAGCTGCAAGGTCTTGCGAAACGTTAGTGAATATGGATGCACAAACAGCAAAACGGCCAAATCTGCCTAAGTATCCTCGTTCTCAAGGTACTCAAACAACACGAGCCACCAAAGAGCATGGCCATCGCGCGGGTTTTTGCTCGACTTCACAAGGTGCAAGGCACATTAAGCCAGAAAATGCTGGGTGTTAATATACAAATACTACGCGGTCTAAGCCGAAATTCTATGCTAAGGAGAATAATTCGAGTAACTGCGAAAGCCTCAAACAATACATCTTCTATTTCTCACATTATCTCTTGATTTGTTCTTGGTCTGGATTCGGTTTCAGATATCTTTACTGGGCCTAGTATTGTTGTAAAAAATGTTCTCTCTGCTATTCTCAGATGTTCTTCATCTTTTCTTGTCATTGACATCGCCTCTGCTCCATACATTATAATTATTAGTCTGATTAGTATATTGTATATCCTTATTTTTGTTTTCTTAGAAATTAATTTACTTTCTAGTATTTTTTTATTAGCATAGAAAGCTCTGTTAGCTGATATTACTTTATCCTTTATTTCTAGTTCCCTGTACCCTTCACTTGTTATCATTACACCTAGATACTTAAATTTGTTTACTTCTTCATTAGTACATATTTTTATCTTCTTTTCTTCCAATTTCTTCCCTATTCTCATATTTTTGTTTGTTCGCTATTTATTTTTAGTCCTATTTTTACTTATTTTTACAATAAAGGAAGTATTGGATTCACCCCAAAAACTAGAAATTGAGTTTTCAACAGATCTTTACGTTTTAGAGTCCCCTGAACCCAAAAAACATGTTTTTGTTCATTGGTCTGTCTGTGAACAGAATATCTCAAAAACAAAATCAGTTATGGCGTTGAAACTTTATATATAAGCTTTGTGTACTATTTTTTTCAAACTTCACATTTTTATTAAATTTTTAATGTGTAATCATGTGAAAAAGGTGATTTTCCAGTTGAATACATCTAAAATAGGTTTCCTTTGTTTTTTTCTATTATTTTTTATTAACTCCTATTTTAAATAGAACACCCTGTATATTATAACATTTTTGAATTCAGCTTAAAATTGTAGAGAAAATTTGTCTCTTCAACTAACGCTCTATTTTGTACCGTTTTTATAGAATTTGTAATTTTTTGAAATTTTTGACAAATGCTTAAAAATTAAAAAAGAATTTTTTGACTAATTACTATAAGATCACTGTAAAAGGAAGTTGTGTGAGTGTATCACACCAGATTTTTTATCTAATGTTACTATTTGTCCTGCTTTGAAGTCGTCTGGCATTTTTTCCTCATTCCATATTTTTTGTATAAGTAGAAAAATATATTTGTGTAATGCGTCACCACCATATTTTATCAACTCCATGTTTATACCATCTTTACCTGGGGCTTTTGCGTTGCGGCTATCTTTAATCATTTGTTTCACTTCTTGGAGATTGGGTTCTTCTATTTTTCAAAATATTTCCTCCAGATTTCTTTATAATCCTTTTCTTTTTCTACTATTTTACCTTGGTGGTTTTTTATACCAGATAATTCAAGCTTATATATTTTGTTTTGACTGCTAATCCTTTGATAAAACCTTTTTGGATTTGTTTTCCTGCTTTCTTTCTCTATTTCTTGTAATTGCTCCTCTATCCATTCTCTCTTGCTCCTTCTTATTATTTTATTGCATATGCTTTCCTGCTTTCTTCATATTCTGTTCTGTCCTATTCGTTTTCAGTTTTTATCCATTTTAGTCTTGTTTTTATTTTCTCTTCTTGTGCTGTTTTGCACTTTTCGTTATACCATTCTCTCTTTTGTTTTTTTTTTTGTATTTTATTACACTGTCTGCTGTTTCATTTATCACTTTTTCTATATTATTCTATGTCTCTTGTATTGAAGTATCGTTTGGTTTCATTTTAATTTTTCTTTCGAGTTCTGTCACGTATTGTTTCCTCATTGCCTCATCCTTTAGTTTTTCCAGATTCAATTTTTTCTGTTCTGTTTTTCCGCTTGTTGCTTTCCTTTGTTTTTGCTTGATTGTTGTAGTTACCATGTAATGGTCCGTGTCTGCACAAGCTCCTCGGTAGGTTCTTACATTAGTTATAGATGACTGCCTTCTTCTGGATACTAATATGTGGCCTATTTATAATTGTGTTTTATGATTCGTTGACGTCCATGTTATTTTGCGCTTTATTGAATGTTTATATTTCATGCTACTTATAATTATATTTGTTTTAGCAGCCAAGTAGCACAGTGTAAACCCGTTGTCCTTCGTTTTCTCATGGATTGTGTACCTCCCTGCTACCTGGTTTGCTGTGTTCCTTTCCAATCTGTGCATTAAAATCCACTAGTACTACTATCAGACGTGCTGCAGGTCCCACGAGTCGACGGTGTTGAGCCTTCACGGAGCCGCTTTCCCTTGTCGCCAGTGCCAATTAGGGCACAAGAAGGATCCGTATTGGGGGGTTTTATTTGACCTCAGTGATTTGGCACCTCAACTCCGCAGCCGCAGGGCCGTTTCGCGCTGAGAAAACACCACCTACGGCTGCAGGAACTTCTCGGCCGAAAGCTCGAGAACCGTGTTCAGTTTCCTCCAAAACTAGGCTCCAGGACTTTTTGCGGCTAAGTAGCTCGCAAAGCTGCTTGATTTTAACATGTAAATTGCTGTTTGTGCCCGAAACTGTGATTATATTTAGAGCATGCATTAATTAGTTTAGAGCAATTCTGCAACTACGATTTATGCAATTTGTGTGTTAACGATTGTAAACTTGTACTGTGATATTAGCACGAAGTTAAATGATATTAAATTGCCAGTATACAGGGTGAGTTAGTTATGGTTGATTGCATTTATTTAGAGCTATCTTTCAGGAAGTGTGATATAGCCTGGGTATTGAGTTTACAATTTCTCGTTAGATCACCGGGGTTGCATTCGCCGTTATTTCAAAAATTGTTGGCGCCCTGGGCATTCAATTAATTATTGTTCTACCGTTTCACTTTTGTTCTTAAGAACCACACGCCTCCAAAAACGCTGAGCTGGCGGCCGGCATTTGCACCTAAGTGTACCTATTTTTGTTTCCTTGGAAGATCGCCCAGAATTTAATTTAAAAAGGCCTAACAAGCCATATAAAATGATCTAATTGCAGATTTATTTACTGAATCAGTGGCTAACATACTTATGTAACACTATATATATTCTTCGATTCTTTGTAACTTGAGAAACAGGCACCACCTATTCTGACTTGTTAGTGGTCTACCACCTTTTTTCTATCATCTAGTTTATTTTTTTGTTCTCTGAATGATGTCATTTTTGGCAGTGGTCTATTATGATATGTTTTATCGGATTTTTTCCACTGTCTAGGGTATTTATCACACGACGTTTCGGGAGTTTTTGTTGTACTCACGTCTTCAGGTGTTCCTGGTTAGCCCTTCTCAGGACTAACCAGGAACACCTGAAGACGGGAGTACAACAAAAACTCCCAAAACGTCGCGTAATCAACACCCTAGACAGTGGAAAAAGTCCGATAGAACATACCATAGTTTATTTTTGTTTTAAAATGTTAGAATAACTACGTATAACTATTAAAGTGAGAATTAATTTATTATTAATAATAAAACAGTAAAAGTAAAAGTAAAACAATTGCTAATAAAAATCTACAAAATATAAAGAAATAGCCTAAAATAAGAATATAAACTGTCAACATTTTTCTCTGGTGAGAGGAAAGAGTCCATTGCATATGTTTAGGTCTGGAATTCCCCTTAGTAACACATGTATGTTGGTATTAGGAATGGGAGGGTCTAATTTCGTTTTTATACAGGGGTCACCTAAATATCTAAAACAAGAAACAGAGCATGAAATAAAGTGAAAACAGCATCACGATTTCCCCGTGAAATTTATTGCTGAACACAACCTAGTATAAATATAGCTCAACGTGTCCAAGAATATTTAATACTAAGCAACTCTTACGGTTTATAAAAAAATACTGAATGTGTTTCTGAACTTAATATTAACACGTATCATCACAGAAGCAAATCAAAAAATAAACATTCGAACAATACTTAATTAACAAAATATCACATATATGATACTAATTTGACTAGTTTAAAACTGAGTGATTGCACATGTGCATAACTCAGATGAAATTAGGAGGGTTGTTAAGAATCCAATGCCCACTGGGTTTGGCTGGCTTTGTTCCATGCAAGTTTTACTGAAATTAATAATTGCTGACAATCCATTACGATGCCGATTGGGCAATATTACGGAGACTCCATCAGCCATTCAAATTGTAAGAGATATTTTCCAGTAGTGTAGGTAGCACTTCTGCATAACAATGCACATTCACAAAAACTAGATTTTGGGTGAAGATTTTTGGATTACCTAGTCTACAATCCATACTTTCACTTGTTTCCTAATCTAAAGACTTTTTTGGATTGAAGCAATTTGAATAAGATGTAACGTATGCAATTAAGAAATGGTTAAATAGACAAAAAGTAGTAAAGATGTATTATAAAAACAATAACATTAAATTTTTTTAAAGCTCAATGGGCATTACTTTCTCAACAACCGTCGTGTAATACTCAAAATGAAGCACAGCACAACTATAATAAAGCTTGTGCTGTCATTTGCGTCACCATACCAGCATAAAACTTTAAGTATCGACTTGTGACAGCACCAACAGAGACAAAAGCTTACATCGAATATTTCAAACAGTCTCCTGTAAAAATGCTTTGTTTAAAATCTAGATCTCTTAATCTAAAAAAATTTTAAAAGATATAATTTCGCTAACTTGGTAACATTCCTTTAAGGCTATACGTTATTAATTTGGAATTAAACAATACAGTTATGGCAAAAATTTTAAATTAGTAGGCAGGCTTTGCGGACTTTGGAACTGATCTAATTCTGGAAAGCAAAAATATTATTAAAATGCGCAAGTAAAACAAATATTACACAAAGTCAGGCAAAAGTATGTAACTTTAGAAAAAAAAAATTCCCGCTGTCGATCATGAAGTCAGTGGTACAGTCTTAGTACCTAACAAACCGTGTTTGCTGCTTTCCCTTGACAACGGAACTTAATATTATTATTAAGTTTCCAGGATTATGTAATTAACAACGCAAAATGCACACTTAAAACGTTTTGTTTATAATTGCAAGTGTTTATGTGACACTCACAGGTAACACAACTCACGAAAATTAATCCTGGTGACAGCTGACAAACGAAACGATTTTTTAAAATATCTAGAAAAATTTGAAGCGGCAGGCAGCAAGCCGCGGCTTCTCCTTGGCTTGCACTTGCCTACCTCAAATGTTAAATAGGGCCTTACATTCCTTGTTACTTAAATAGCTATTAAGTAGAAGTAACTCCATTGTAGGTGACCTAAGACACTAATGAAATACTTAAATATCTGTCCAGTATTTACTGTTCTTTATGTTGTTTAGCAGCTTACATTGGTACAGTTCGTCAGCTTAATTTCAGCGTTTTCCTCATTAAATGCTATTTTAACAAGATCTCTTATTCTTTGATTCAAATCGAAAAACTTTCTATTATAAAACATTTCTCCAGGAAGAACAACTAGTGGTATTTATTACTTTATATTATAAAATTCTGCTTAAGTTATTTAACAGTGTAGTTTACTTTATTTTGGCTATATTATAGTTTACGATTTATTTTAACTTTCAGTGCCATTTTATTTTTGCTGCCTGACATTTTATAATCAGAACTATAGGCCATCTTCCTTTATGCTTTTTGATTCAGAAATTTTTCTCAACAGTTTTCTACCTGCAGCAATCTTAAACCCTCTACCACCACTTGGCCAAACCATGTCATTTTCGGCTTGCTTTTTACTTCCTTTTACTATAAAGGAAGTATTGGATTCACCCCAAAAATTCGAAATTGAGTTTTCAACGGATCTTCACGTTTTAGAGTCCCCTGATCCCAAAAAACATATTTTTTTTCATTGGTCTGTCTGTGTGTGTGTGTGTCTGTGTGTGTGTGTGTCTGTCTGTCTGTGAACAGAATATCTCAAAAACGAAAAGAGGTATGGCGTTGAAACTTCATATATAAGTTTTGTGTACTATGTAGATGAGACAGCAAGCTTTTGAAGAAAATCGCATAACCAGAAGTAGGTGTTTACTCTTGTGATTTTTCAGTTTTTTTCGATTTTTTCAAAAACGGCTCTAACGATTTTTTTTAAACTTTACATTTTTCTTACATTTTTAATGTGTATTGATGTGAGATAGATGATTTTCCAGTTGAATACTTCTAAAGTGGGTTTCTTTTGTTTTTTTTTCTATTTTTTTTATTAACTCCTATTTTAAATAAAACACCCGGTATATTATTACATTTTTGAATTCACCTTAAAATTCTAGAGAAAATTTGTCTCTTCAACTAACACTCGATTTTGTACCGTTTTTGTAGAATTTGTAATTTTTGAAAATTTTTAACAAATGGTTAAAAATTAAAAATGAAATTTTTGACTAATTATAAGATCACTGTAAAAGGAAGTTGTGTGAGTGTATCACACCAGATTTTTCTGCTGGTGTTCTCTAATCTGTTAAACAAGATTTTTTGAAGAATTCTGGTTTCTGGTATTCTAATGAAGTCCCTATCTCCCACTTCGGAGACACCATGATCTAACCTTAACCTTAGTCCTGTCCAAATCTATATTTCATCCTTCCCTATATCCCAACCTATTGGAGACGATGTCAGGAAGATGTCAAATTTGCTAGCAGAAAGGACAGCGACACAAATGTGTTGCAGTGCTTGTGACAAATTAATTTGCCGTGAACATTCTATACCAGTTTGTCAAGACTGCTCTTAGACTATCAGTTATACT
Source organism: Agriotes lineatus (assembly GCA_940337035.1). Taxonomy (NCBI): domain Eukaryota; kingdom Metazoa; phylum Arthropoda; class Insecta; order Coleoptera; family Elateridae; genus Agriotes; species Agriotes lineatus. The sequence goes on along the minus strand of CALNHX010000771.1, from coordinate 85,421 downwards.
GGCAAGTTAAGAACTTTTTAATTTCTCAGCAACATGGTTTTTGCAAGGGAAAGTCAACAGCCACTAACCACTAACTACTCTACCAACGAGATAATAATTTCTGCTTTTGAGAATGGTGTACAGCTAGATGTTATTTACACGGATTTTCCCAAAGTATTCGACAAAATAAACCACGAAATTGCTGCTTGCGAAGTTGAATGCTTTGGGAATTGACGGTAATGTAATAAACTGAATTTGTAGTTTTTTGAGCAATTGACCCCAAATCGTAAAAATTGGTAATTTTTCTTCTCATAGGATAAATGTATCATCAGGAGTGCCACAAGAGGCACATTGCTCAACTCTATTGTTCAACCTGTTTGTAAATGATGTAACAGACTTCATTAAGAACTGTAACGTAATAGTCTTATACTAAACATAGATAAATGCTGCCACAGGAGATTTTCAGAGGTAAAAAAATTATTCCAACAGTATATAATATTAATAACACGTCTCTCAAACTATTTAATCAAGTAAAAGATTTGGAAACCCAAAATTAGAATTTAATTTACATATTACTTCGATTACCTCAAAGGCCTTGAAACTACTAGGATTTACACTAAGAAACTGTAATGATCTATCTACAGTGTGTCCACGGATTGAGTTCACATAAGGTGCAATAATAAAAAATATTCGACTTAGAAGCTAATATTCTAGGATTCGCTCCTGCTTGTTCTCAAACCAAGATGTGAAAATCAATCAAATTAATTAATATATAGGGTGTTTTTCGAATCGATTTTTTAAATGGCCAAGAGTAAACTACCTTTATTAGGAGATAACAAAAAAAATATTAAGAAAAGTTTAGAATTAAGAGTGATGACAGACTCTCAATCGACCTACTTTGATTTTTTAAAATATTTTTTGGTTTTTTATACCAACATACTTTTTATCGTGGCTGTAGGAGGCACTCTAACTGGTTCATAAACTAAGATGTTAAAAAAATAATTGAGTGCCTCCTACAGCTACGATTAAAGGTGTCTGTATAAATTTTTTTTTAAAATAATAAAAAATCAAAGTAGGCCGATTTATCTGAAAATTGAGAGTCTACCATCTCTTTCTTAATTCTAGACAACTTTTCTTAATACTTTTTTTTTGTTACCTCTTCTTATAAAGGTAGTTTACTCTTGGCCATTTTTTAAAAATTGATTCGAAAAACATCCTGTATATTAATTAATTTAAATATACCACTCCCTCTAACATCAACCAATGAAAAACGGCAAAATGCATAGTTACGCATGTACTAACTTTTGATAATATACATAGCAACTGTGATAATCATATTTGGATACAATTCTCCTCTAACACGTTGCCTGAGAGAATTAAATGACTGTAGGATAGACATTTTTTGTTGTTCATTAAACGCAGTAAGAAGGCATTACTGGTATTAAATACCAAAAAAGAAATAAATGTGATAATAATGGTAAAACTTGTGTAATTATGTATCATAATCTAGTATGTATATTATAATTGTAATGGGGGATACCCGTATATTAATAAATAAATAAATAAAAATAACAATTTTTCTTTTTTGAGCTTAACGTATAACTCAAAAACTAAGACCACCTAGGGTCATTATTATTCAGCATCTGTAACTTTGCCCCAATTTAAACAACCTTGTATCTCTTATCGTTTTTGAAATTCCAATGATGAGCCTCAAAATTTAATAACCCTATAGTGGTGTTTCCATACTTTTGCCTAAAACTGTATATATACCAACAACTCACTTATTATTATGAACTTCAATGGTATTCCTAGCAGCTTTATTGTATCTGCCTTCGAGTTCACTCTTGGAGATGCCCCTCATGGAAAAGCCATGGGGAGACAGCTTTATAACAACCCTATTGTTTTCGGTATCATGCCGTATCACATTTTTGACAGCTGCCTTTACTTGGGGACAGATTGACGGCCTGCTGTAGTCCTGAGTTGTTCTAAGCGGCATGTCGAGCTTCAGATCCAGCACGTTCTCACTCTAGACATCGACATAATCAAATACAAACAAAAACTCCAAACTCAACTTACACGATATCGGAAATTGGACTCTGAACTCCTCTTGATGGCGTACTCAGATATTGGCCGACGGTAATTGCGTGCTACAGGTCTGTCGCCAGCCCTGAGCAAGCGTTTCTCCCTTTTGAGTATCCAGTTGTCGCTGTTTTCGTCAAACTGTATCAAGGATATTAAGCGAGATCTTTCTTCTGCAGGAACAAAATTTTCTAATATCATTAGAGATTTTCGCAACTGCCTGTAAAGAGATCTTTTGTAAATGTTTGTAGTTTACCTGAATTATTTACATATTGCATGACAAAAAGCTCATTTAATATGTATTTTCTATGACCGATTAATTATTATTAAAAAGAACTTCTTCATAAGTGTGACCCTGAGCCTTAAAAAACTAGGTCAAAGTAAAAACAGCAATAATTTGTGAAAATTTTACAGCTCTCCGCAACCATCAAATTTACTTGTCTACACGTATTCAAAGATTAAACTGCAAACAGATACTTACAGTGAAACATCGTCATTTGATTCCACTATTTCTTGTCGCTCTCGCAGATACTCATCATGATTATCCTTTATTTCCTGCCGCATTGACTGCAACTTTCCATACAAACGCTTCAACTTTTCCCTCTTAAATTCAACCTGCTGCTGCAAGTTTGCAAAATCTTGTTTCAATTCCATGCAGGTCTCCTCTTCGAGTTCAATTTGCTGCTGCATTTCAATTTCCCGTTTCTACAACGACACAATCTAGTGTGCTTAATAAAGCTCAAAAAAATTCTCACCTTCCGTGCAGCTATTTCAGACCGCTGTTGCTCCAACTTAATCTCATTCTCATTCACGCTATCCACGATGTTCTTGCCCCCATGCACCATCTGCTTCTCAAGCGTTCGTAGCTTCTTGTTCAGCTCGTTCACCTCCATCTTCCCGGCTTCCAGCATTTTCTGCCTTTCCTTCTCCTCCTCGTCGTCGCTTTCGAAATCAACATCGTCTTCACCAGTATCGGACGCCATGCCATTGGGAACCAACTTGCCATCGCCCTTTTGTAGGATGAGCTGCCTAAGTCTCTCAATTTCTTGTTGTAATTCGATGAGTTTCGCATCCTTGATGTCCTCGTTTTTGATGGGCTGGTTCTTAATAGACTTGGCACGGTAGGCGTAACGCAGAGTTATTATCGTTTCCTCGTAGTTCATACTGGCTGGGCCTATGTTAGCTATCATTATGGTCTTGCTATTGCCCCCAAGTGAGTCTTGCAACAGCCTTGTTAACTTGGAATCTCGGTATGGAATGTGAGGGGAGTTCTCAGCAAGAGCATAAATTACATTACCTAAAAACATACGTTTTCTTGTAAGCATTGTCGAACACAAATAGCTTCTTATATAGGGTCTTCCTGAACAGTGCAAAAAAAATAGCCACAGCTACTAGAGTTCAAAATAAGCCACTAGATTCTTCCTAAGAATTCTTACAAAAAATAATGACTGTATCATCAGCATAGGAAATAATTTTTGCATCAGCCAACAAGGACAAAAGAGAGTTAATATAGGTAAGGATAAGTATTGGACCTGTAACAGTCCCCTGAGGTACACCCACTCTAACAATCAAGAGTCCACTAATAGTATCACTCACTTTGACATGTTGCACTCTTATCTGACAAGTAACCGCGAAAGACATCTTACGCTACACCACAAACGCCATAACGTTCCAGAATATCAAGGAGCTTTTCATGGTTAACAGTGTCAAATGCCTTCGCCAAGTCTAAGCAAACATTAATGCATCTTTTATTGACATCTAAACCCTTCATAATGTCCCCGACAACATCACTTGTTGCCCTTTCGGCGCGGAATCCAAATTGATGTAAAATACTGTTTTGGTTAAAAATTTAATGAGTCGGATCTTTCGACATTTTTCATTTTTTTTTCAAAAATTGTTAATAACGCTAATGGGTCTAAAATTGCATATTTTAGTTTTATCACCAGCTTTATGTATAGGAGTAATTTTGGAAGTTTTAAATTGTGAGGGAACTACACTTTTTAGAAAAATTAAATTTATTATATGTTTAAGGGATTGCAGTATAAACAAATAGGTACCCTGTTTTGCAATATCTGCACAATGTTGATCATTATTAACACATTGTTGTTAGAGTTAGTCGACCTTCCAATTGATTTACTAGTTACCATGATTGCAGGTCTGTAATATTTATTTATTTGTTCCTCACTTGTAAACATCAATAATTTATCAAGTCACTGTATTAACCAAGAAAGTTTCTTTTAACAAGTTACTAACTTGTAAAATCTTTTATTTGTTCCTCACTTGTAAACATCAATTTATCAAGTCACTGTATTCACCTTGAAAATGTTTCTTAACTGGCTAGCCAGTAAATTTTTTACTGGCTAGCCAGTTATATTTTACAAGCGTGCTCATAGATAAATGATAGCGTGCAAAGCCAGAGTTATCTTCCTTAGTATGTGTCATATTGATTAATTTAGTTGCTTGTCAGTTTGACGTTTTGAATAAATGATAAATTTCTAGTTATTTACAAGTGAGGAACAAATAAAACATTCAACAATACACGCCAGGTAACCATTTTTACTGGCTCAAGGATATGACAGGCTCGCCTAACGGCTCGCCAGTCATCCCAATCCTATCGCCAGTAAAACCTGTTTTACCTGGCTTGTAATGTTAAATACTATACAAGTTAACTGTCAGTTTTACAAGCGTGCTCATAGATAAATGATAGTGTGCACAGCTAGAGTTGTCTTTCTTAGTATGTCATATTGATGAATTTAGTTGCTTGTCAGTTTGACGTTTTGAATAAATGGTAAATTTCTAGTTATTTACAAGTGAGAAACAAATAAAATATTCAACAATACACGCAAGGTAACGGGTTTTACTGGCTCAAGAAGGTGACTGGCTCGCCAGTCATATCCTTCTATTCGCCAGTAAAAACCCTCTTACCAAGCTAGTAATGTTAAATACTATTACAGTCCACGTTGAACTGTAAGTGAATAGAGGAATTTTCATATTTGATGGCGAAAATAAAACACTGTTGAATCGTTGAATGTCACAAAACCAACTTGTCAGCATCAACAAGTGTCAATTTTCTCATAAACGTTGCAAGTGGAAATAATGATTGTAACATGCCATGTTTTTTGGAAAAATTGACACTGACAAGTTGGTTTTGTGACACTCAACAGTGTTTTATTTTCGCCATCAAATATGAAAATTCCTCTATTAGGTATTAATTGAAATTGGAAAGCTATTTAAAGTAACAGTAAGGTAGTCCTCTCTATTACGTGAGTATGGTGTCGCCACAATTATCCTGTTATCATATACAGCACACATGAATACAGTTGAGATTAATCTGAACGAGGATTACAACCCAAAAGAAATAATGATAACGCAGCTTTAGTACACGATTTGGAAACGTTAGAATAATTCACGGGTATTTCTTAGCGAAGAGAAAAAGCCAGTTAAACCAGCTGTTTGAAACGTTAAGGGCAGGCATGACACACCTCTAGAGAGAAATGCGTAATTATCTTTGATTTGACAAGAGCAAGACAGACACAGTGTTGCAGAAAGCAATATTCTTGTGACAGCTGTATTATACTACCATGTCGATCACATCAAACTTGCAAATTTCGCCGTGTTAGCTCGTTATTTGATTACCTAGCAGTCTGCTATGGTCTCGTTCCCGCCCTTCGCCTATTGTATACGTGTTATTTAACGTGATTTCTAATAAATATTGGTGGAAGCTAGTGTGTTCTTTGTTATTTAAGATCTTGCATAGGTGTAATGAATCGAATTTTTTTTAGTACGGCTTACGTCTTTTGCAATCTATGCCTGCTTGGTATAAAATGAATTTTTACTAAATTACAGTTCAGATGGGATCCAGTTGGCAGTTAGTTCAGAAGAATATAAGTCATCGTAGGTAAAGTGGCCTTTCTAGTAACTTTACGGAACAATTTTATAAATGAAAATTCTTTAAATTAAAAATTATGGCGATTATTACACACAACTGTCACATGACTGATATCAGCCAACAAAAACCATGCATTTTTTAAAAATCGACTATCCCGAACTGATTACCTAATAAGCGCCCGTGGGCTGCTTACCAAGCGATAAGCTCCCTAGGGATGATTATCGACCGCGTGGATGGTCATAATTACAAATAGAAATGCAAGAAACAAGCAATTTCAATTTTTTGGCAGTTTTAGATCAATTTTAAATCAATTCGTATACGGGTTTTGTGTAATAATCTTCAAAATATAAACGCAAGCGACACACTTACATATAATTTTGCCCGTGCCAAGAGTCATCGTGCTGGTTGCCCTTAGAAAACTGCCCTCGGGACAGTTTTCATTGCAACCAGCACTTGACCCTTGGCGTGAACAAAATTATCGGTAAGTATGTCTCGCCCTTGTTATATTACTATTGATAAGTACACCAAGTTTCATTACATTTGCACAGCAAAATTAAATATTTTTTAAATATGCAGTATAATGAAAAATGTGAATTAAAAAGCTAAAATATTATGCAAATAGTGCCCTAGTAGTAGTTCCAATAATTTCACTTTTTGTCGAAATCCTTGGTAACTTTTTACTTATTTTTATTTTTAGGGTGAAAAATAGCATTTAATTTTTTCATGAAAATATAATTAAACAGGGCTATAATTTTTAATTTAGAATATTTTATTTTAATAACGTTTTTGCGTGAAGTTACCAAAAAAATCACTTTACCTACAACGATTTATATTCTTCTTAAGCTAACTCTGCTAACTGAATTCCATCTGAACTGTAATTTGATAAAATCTATTTTATACCAAACAGGCATAGACTGCAAAAGACGAAAGTCGTACTAAAACAAATTCGATGCTGTGAACGTGAGCGTGTGTGAGCGTTTAAAACAAGCGTGAAACGTAAATGACATGAGAGAATACTCTTGCGTCCATCTCTAGAAAGAACTACTAATTTAACTGAAGACTGTTATATTTTTATTCTAAAATGTTGGGATTTTAATCAATAAAGAAATAAATATGAACGAAACAAAACAAAATTGAAAGGAAATAAATTAATAGCAAGTGGAGTAGAATATGGAATAACAGAACTCGAGAATGGTGAATACAAAAAAAAAAATAACAACAAGTACAAAAAGAGGGACGATCAGGCATGAGAGATAGGTCACCAAGTAACGATGGATCACCATTACCTGAAGAAAATATGAGTAAAAAACTTAGCAAAGAAAAAAGAAGGAAGAACTATACAAAACAAAAAGTTTGGTTTCGAAGCTTACTAGTGGGATTTTCACAAGAAAAAAAACAAAAAAAGCAAACAAAGATACACCCATTACCAGGAATAAATAGAAGAAATTAGAACAATAAGTAACCAAACTGAAGATGACCTTGGCAAGATAACGGAAAAAGAGAAAGGAGAAGAGAAGAAATGTATAAAAAGTGGAAAATCCAAACAACAAAAGCAGATAAAACGACTAACACACGTTATGGAGAAGGAAAATGAAAATGAGTGAGAAAAAATGAATGAACCTAAAAATAAAACAAACCATAACAAGAAAAAACAAGAATTGCGACATGAAATATAAGGACAACCTGAAAAAATGATCGAACTAGTACAAACAATAAAGAATTATAACATCGACATTATACGAGGGTGTATCAAATACAAACGGGACTGATTTATTTTTAAATTTCCGCGGGGTTCGTGAGCTTGAACGAATTGACCAGAAGATAGCCCGTACTGTCTGGGAGGTGGGAGAACCGGCCACAATTCGCCCGCGTCCCTTTAATATGAAAAGAAACCATGAGCGAGAAAGACGTGCATATCTCCGTGGAGCAACGTATTATCATCAAGTTTTTGGCCAAGGAAGAGATGAATGCAAATGAAATTTTGCGGCGATTACAGGCACAGTTCGGGGACAACACGCTGTCAAGAACCCGCGTGCTTGCGTGGCACAGAGAATTTGCTGGTGGGCGTGAAAAGGTCTAGAATGAGAGCCATGCTCGCCGCCCAAGGACGAGTGTGACCGAAGCGAACATTGAGGGAGTGCGAAATCTCATGGAGGGAAATCGGTGCATAAATCTCTGGAAAATCGTTGAGGAACTGAACATTAGTTACGGGAGTGTCTACCAGATCATGACAGATGTCTTGGAAATGCGCAAACTGTCCGCTAGATGGGTTCCAATACCATAAGGCAAAAATTGGATGCATTCGGCTGGGAAACGCTGGAACATCCATCATACAGTCCCGACTTATCCCCTTGTGACTTCCATCTTTTTGGATCCCTCAAAAAAGCGCTTGGAGACCAACGCTTTGACGACAACGATGCGGTGGAAGCATTTGTGCTCCAATGGCTACAAGAACGTCCGAAGAGTTTCTATGATGATGGAATAAAAAAACTCCCAATCTAATGGGAAAAATGTATTGCAAGAGCGGGAAACTCTGTAGAAAAATAATATATTTGTCTAAGCTTGATTAAATAAAGTTAGAATTTTGTAGAAAACAAATCCCGTTTATATTTGATACACCCTCGTAGCTTTGCAGGAAATAAAATGGGCTAGTAAAGGAGAAATCAATAAAAAAGACTATGTTATGTATTCGAGTGAAGGAGAAAAGAAAGACAGAAATATAACAGATTTCATGGTAAACAAGAAACACATGAACAACATTATAAAATTTGAAGTCATAAATGAAAGAATTTCAAAACTCAGAATACAGGGAGAGTTATATAATACCACACTTATACTGGGTGTCTCAGAACTGCCTCCCCACCGATTAGTCATAGATTCCTTAGGTAATAATAAATTGATTAAACTTAATATACCTTAGTACAAAGTTCCTCCAGCAAGAAGTTATAGGCCCTTGAAGTTCAATTTTTTATTTTTTTGTTAATTTCCACAAATGTAAAGATACCGATTTCAATTTTTGTATACTATATACGCACTATTAGGTACTGTACAAGTAAAAAATGTTTGATACACTAGACTTCACTGTAAGAGGCACTTTACCTATATCTGAAAACGCTTTTTAGCTATAACTTTGTTACTTATAACATTTATTTAAATTTTAAGTTATTATTCGAAAGAAAATTAAAAAGCATAAAAATAAAGTACTCCTAGTTCATAAGCGTGAGGGCAACTGTTTACGTTAATTAATGTAATTATCAATTAGCCATGATCACAAAAAGAATGGGTAATGATTGCGATCTAGTCAACAACAATAATAAATCAATTAATGAGGTCGGTGCCGGACACACTGTGTTTGATTGACTTTGCAATACATGTAATGAATCAAATTTGTTTTAGTACGATTTTCGTCTTTTGCAGTCTACGCCTGCTTGGTATAAAATAGATTTTATCAAATTACAGTTCAGATGGAATTCAGCTAGCAGAGTTAGCTTAAGAAGAATATAAATCGCTGTAGGTAAAGTGATTTTTCTGGTAACTTCACGCAAAAACGTTATTAAAATAAAATATTCTAAATTGAAAATTATAGCGATATACCATTTAATTATATTTTCATGATAAAAATTAAACGCTATTTTTCATCCTAAAAATAAAAATAAGTAAAACGTTACCAAGAATTTCGACAAAAAATGAAATTATTGCTACTATGGGTAGGGCACTATTTGCATAATGTTTTAGTTTTTTTTAATTCAAATTTTTCATTATACTATGTGTTAGTGTCAAAACCAACATTCAAAGCATTTTTAACGCAGCGTCGCCTTTAGGGAGGCGGCCGGGTACACTCGGAAGCCAGTGGTGGAGTCGCGGAGAGTTGCTGCAAAGGGACCAGCCCGCGATCTTCGGTAAAAGCAGTTCGCAGTCAAGATCCATCAGAGTAGCTCTGTGCTACAACGCATTTAGCATAGTTCAATTACAATACATTTATACAGTCCACTTGTTCTAATCAGAAATAAAGTTCAATTCAACAACAACGGTGTTTGAATCAGCGTTCGGCAAACTACAATAACACTATGTATTTAAAAAATATTTAATTTTGCTGTGCAAATGTAATGAAACTTGGTGTACTTGTCGCCATAATTTTTAATTTAAAGAATTTTATTTTATAAAATTGTCCCGTCAAGTTACTAGAAAGACCACTTTACCTACGATGACTTATATTCTTCTGAACTAACTGCCAACTGGATCCCATCTGAACTGTAATTTGATCTAGAAATGTTCTATAACAGTCCTAGGACCGTTATATTCATAACGGGTTTGTTATTTTGTTGTTGTCATACCAACCAACAAGGATACGGGAAGTTGACCTTATCGTCACAGATAATGAACCCGAAAACAAGTAAGAATAGGTATTTTAACAAAAGTTCATTCCTTCTGACAATTTTATACAATTCTTGTATTTAATCAACATTTGGAGAAAGATAAAAGATTAACTGATAAACATAAAGAAGTATTTATGATATAAACCAGGGGTCGGCAACCTGCGGCCCGCGGGCCGCATGCGGCCCTTTGCAACTTTTTGCGCGGCCCGCCAAAGCACCAATATAACTTTAGGAAAAATCAACAAACTTAGAGCGCAAGCGTGCCGAAATGTGGCCGGTGACAAAAATGCGCGACAAACAGAAGCATAGTGGAAAACCTATTTTACTGCGCAAGTTTAATCCCCACTCCCCAGCGAATACGACGTCTCGCTTAGCAAGTGTAGCATTCTTTCTAGTGATGGGCATAATCGGATGATTTCAATAATCGGAATGTTCCATTTCGGAATGTTTATAAAATCGGAATATCATCCGATTATTTTACATTCCGTAAATGCAAGCAAGGGAAAACGAGCGAAATAACAACAAGCGGAAAGAAGATGAAGTGCGTGCAAATTTACGATGAGAGCACTCGCCGTCGCGCCGTAAGCCTTTATCTGCATTGGCATCTATTGTTTGGGTTTGTAGGACGGTCAGTAATAGCTATTTACGTTATTAGACCGGTAGCACCATTTTTATGACCGCACCAATACTTTACAGGTCAAATCGTAGGGCGAGACCTGTATGTTTGGCAATGCTAGTTAGCAATGCAGTATCCTAAAAAACAATTTATGAGTTTGAGTCGCACAGAGGGATATGAGGAAATAAAATATTTTTTCAAATTATTACAGTAGTTACGTTAATAGACTTTCGGAAAATGGTTTAATAGCACATAAAGTACATAATAGATAGTATAAAACAATACTTGAATTTGAAGTCTCTAGGTGTACTATCTAATAATTAATCTATAAAATACAACTGCCATTAGTGCCATTCACGTATCATACACGTGCGCACACGGCGCGACCCGTCGACATTCGCCAACCAGCATATAGCAGTCAAGTGAGTCAATACAACATTCCGTATTCCGTTCAGTTCAAATTGGCATTTCGATTTCTCATTTTGCGTTCCGAATAGTAAAATAATCGAATTCCGAAAGTTCCGAATTTTGTGCACCGAACAGTAAAATAATCGAATTCCGAAAAGTTCCGAAATAATAGGAACCTTCCAATTTTTTGAACGATCGGAAACTTTCCGATTATTCATTCCGGATAGGCCCATCACTAATTCTTTCATTTCGCCAGTTTGCTACTGTATGTTCATATGTGCGTTCATGTTGACAGCCGTATGACGTTTCACTACAATATTTTATATTTTTTATATTTATATATTTTATATTTACATATTTATACATATTTAATTGGAATTGTATTTTCTTTTTTTTCCCTTTTAAGAATTGTAAAATTTTTGTTCTCTAACATTATTGTTATTATAGCATGTCAATAAAAAATAAATTTTTTCTATATTTATTTTTAATAATATTTATACTCGTATATGATATAAAAGCACTATTTAAGTTACATTTGAATGTGCGGCCCGCATAAAAAAAATTATTTTGAAAATGGCCCGCCGTCCGAAAAAGGTTGCCGACCCCTGATATAAACAACTGGAGTAAATATTAATATGATGTGAGCTTACCTAGGGAAGAGAGTGCTTTATTAATTTTACTAGCTTCCTTCAGTCTATCCCCGGTAGCTCCAGTTTTAGACTGGCGTTCGCTGCCTGCTAAATCTATAAGGTTCAATTTTCCTACTTTAACTGACTTGGAAGTTCCCTCCGCCATCTCAATAGCTATCTGAAATATGGCGTGTGAACGAGAGCTGTGCTCATTCATGTTAGTTACTCCGGTGGTGCGGTTTCGGTTGCCAATCCGCATGGCCTTCATCATGTCATTTGCACTCTGGCAAGTTTGCGAGTGCAAATGGGAGACAAAAACTCCTTTCCCTGCCATTTCCCTGAGCTCAAGAGGCTTTGGATTTTTGGATTTTAAGAGATCGCTGCAAAATTTTCAATGTGTAAAAATCAATCGATGCCTGTGTAAAAATGAGTTACCGAATTTCTTCCATATAAATTTCTAGATAGCGCGCATACACGAGGAACTCGACACCAGTAGTTCTATTAATGTGAGCCCAAATCTGCTCGAATGCCCTAGGAATGATGCCCTCTTCGACCTTATCATCTACTAATCCTTCCATTGTAAAAGTCTTTCCCGTTCCGGTTTGCCCGTAGGCAAAAACACAGCCATTATACCCTTCCAAAACGGAAGCCACTAAAGGCCTTACAGTCTCATCGTATAGGTTCTGTTGTGTGGAACTAAAAATGAGTCATAAATGGCAGCTATTATTAGACTTTAAATAATAATTAATTACTTCCAGTCATAAACGGCATCGTATGTGAACATTTTTGTCTTTTCATTTTCACTCTTTGCATTGGGATTTTGTACTTCAATCACCCCTCTTGTTGGAAAAACATTTACAACTGTTGTGCACCCGCTGTTGGATTCCTTCTGACTCATAGGCCTGCATCGCACGATAACTTGCACCGACTCGTTGTGTGGTGATCGGGACGAACGCTTAAAACAAATCGTGCAATTTTACAAGTTCTAGGTGATATTATCAAGGATTTAAAAATATTCAAGTACTTGTTAATGAATGCTGTCAATATAAGATTATAAAAGAAACATACCTCCATGGTTCGATTTTGGACACCTGGTTGTTATGAGGGTATTACATTTCGTGAGGAAAATGTGCACCGTTCCGTAGCACCACACGCGACCACAGTGTTTGTTTGCACTTTATTGATTTCTTAGCGCCATTGCGAAGTGTCATTTTCAAAATCCGCAGATTTTTATGTCTATTTCTGCTGTAATGACGACATCTTCCACTTTCCCTGAAGGTTATATTTTACGTAATGTTGCAGTTAACTGCTTGTAAACTGTTGTATGGTTGGTTGCCTGTAGCTGCGGCGTTCTCTTAGGTTCATATATCAACAGCTTTACTTTTATTCTCCGCGAATAGCGCTCAGGAAATAAAGTGTATTTTAACCTTGCCGTCAATGTTATGTCACTTTCAACTAGCATATATACAGTGGGAGTGTAAAGTCTGGAACCATCTAAATAGAACTTTTATCAAATGTTTTTGAAAGAAATCCCGAAACACGTCAATTTTTATTTTAAATAAGACGTATTTTACTGTAATTGTCACTTTTAGATTATCTTTTGTTTTTGAGTTATGACGTTTGCGATAATTTTTTTAAATGGAAACCCTAAATTTTTATGATAAATTTGGACAGAGCATGAAATTCTAAGACCAAATACGCTAAAAAAGTATGATACTGTATTTTGAAATTTTCGAGAAAATCGCTTTTAAAGTATTAAAACAGAAATCGAATAAAAATCAAGTAGCCATGAAGCAATGAGTTAGCCCTAAAATTATAACAGCTTTTTATAGTTTGTTTATCTGTTTTTGTTGTGTGCTCTTAATTAAATAAATAATGGTGCGATATTTGAGTGAAAATGGACGAATTGAAATTTTAGTATTGAGGGGATGTGGTAATCGTACGATTTTCTCGAAAATTTCAAAATACAGTATCATCAAAGAGCATATAATTATATGCTCTTTGGTATCATTATTCTTTTTGGCGTATTTGGTCTTAGAATTTCATGCTCTGTCCAAATTCATCATAAAAAATTAGGGTTTCCATTTTACAAAAAAATTATCGCAAACGTCATAACTCAAAAACAAAAGATAATCTAAAAGTGACAATTACAGTAAAATATGTGTTTTTTTAAATGAAAATTGACGTGTTCGAGGGTTTCTTGCAAAAACATTTGATAAAAGTGTTATTTCGGAAGTTCCAGACTTTACACTCACACTGTATAGCGTTACGATAGCGTTACGCTAAAATCGAAAAATTTGATTTTGATTGGCTGTATCGCTGACGGGTAACATAAGCTTTACCGGGCCTCTATTTTAGCGTAACTAAAATGCAAAAAATCCCTATAATGTCGGAATCTAAACGTTTGCGTTAAGCAATTTTACAGACTATTCAACACTATAATATATAAACCAATCACATTGCAGACATTTGCTTTTTTCAACCAATAACAGCAGTATATCACTGAATATTGGGCACCATGCAAAATATTCACAAAACAATGTACGTACTCAAAAAATAAATAGCCTTGTTGCGAAGTATCGCTTAGCAACGATGTTCTGTCCTTAGTGATATCGCTAGGTTACGTAACACTAAACCCCAACAAACTATGTGGCTTGTTTTAAAAATTTTAAAATGCTGTGTTTTGGAAGTATTCCGCTGAATTTAATTGAGAATGAATAATTATATTAATTGTTGGATTATTTTTCAATAAAGTTAATCGTTATGTATTAATATTGTTAAATAGTCGTCCCAAATACCACTCGAAGTGGATATATATTTTTTAAATATTTTGCCATTTCCATAGAAATTATTGCAAATTTCACTCAACAAAATCACATTTAAATGTCACTCGCCTTCGGCTCGTGACATTTTTGATGTGATTTTGTATCGTGAAATTTAAACGCAATAATTTACATAGAAACGACAAAATATTTGTCAAAAATATATCCACTGCTTGTGGTATTACCCTTGAATATTTTATAGATCATATTTGTACGGGCGTCTCTAGCTTACCTGCCGCCGGGGTGCAAAGTCCCATGCGCCGCCCCCTCTTTTTACTTCCTTTTACGATAAAGAAAGTATTCGATTCACCCCAAAAATTCGAAATTTAGTTTTCAACAGATCTTCACGTTTTAGAGTTCCCTGAACCCAAAAATAGTTATTTGTATTATAAGTAAAGAATACTTTTCTTTAAGAATAATACATAAACATTTTTCGGACACTCAATGGAAATGGATTAGGTACATTTAATAAGAAATCTATACAGGGTGTAGAAATGCTTTACGCACCATAGGGATTTCAATGGTAATTTCTTCATATGAAAATAATTGCTTCCCTAATTATTTTAGTGCAAACTTGTATTGAGTTTTTTGTAGAGAAAAAAATTCTGTATCTATTTATGCCAGCAGTTGTCAATTTTACATTTCGGAAAACCGAAAATTTAAAGAAAAAAATTACCATTTTTAGACAAATCAGTGGTGCCTTGAAATTACTAAATCATCTCAAAGCATCAACAAATTAGTTTGCTGTTTATTTGTTTGCATCTGTCAAATGTAACGGCAACCAAATAAACAGCAAACTAATTTGTTGATGCTTTGAGATGATTTAGTAATTTCAAGGCAGCGCTGATTTATCTAAAAATGGTATTTTATTTCTTTAAATTTTCGGTTTTCCGAAATGTAAAATGATAAGTTCTGGCTTAAATGGATACAGAATTTTTTTCTCTACAAAAAACTTCAATACAAGTTTGCTCCAAAATAATTAGGGAAGCAAATATTTTCATATTAAGAAATTACCATTGAAATCCCTATGGTGCGTAAAGCATTTCTACACCCTGTATATATATATATATACAAATGAATCCCTATTTCTCTTTTACGCCATAACTTGAGAACGACTATACCGATTTCATTCATCTTATTTTTTAAAGTTTTCTAATACTCTGTAGAAGGTTCTTACGGAAAGAAAAATTAAGAAAATTGCGCAGAAAATTGGAAAATTTCAGAAAACTTAACGACTATTTAACCATCGCGCGTTTGACAGTTGGCGCGTTTGACAGTTCGGAAAGGGAACGGAGCGGGACGGGACGGGACGTGACGAGACGGAAAAAGGGACGGAGACGGGAAAAGGGACGGGGACGGAGATGGGATGGGATGGTATGGGATGACAGGAAATAATTAGTCATTATTTAATACACAAATAACGAACCTCGCGCGTACGAAGTCGCGGATAACAGCTAGTTATTTAAAAAATACATGACAAGCGCGAGAATCAAATTGCCGTTTTCATCACTGCAGCAACTAAACAAAAATAAGTAAACAACAATTTTGTTAACTGTAGTCACGTAAAAGTGTGTGAAAATGGAAATAAATAATGAAAATCATCCTGATATATCGGCATTAGCGCTTGAAGCTGTTGCTAGTTTATTACCCTCGAAATCACGAGATAAATATGAGAAGACCTACAATATGGATTTCGAAAAGGCATTCGACAGAGTTCCACGACGTAGGATTTTGTTAAAACTTGAACAATATGGTGTAAGAGGAAATTTGCTTTCTGACCGATCGAACGTACCAAATACGGGTTAATGAGTCTCTTTCTGCATCTTATCCAGTAAAAAGTGGAGTGCCCCAGGAATCAGTTCTTGGACCCATTCTGTTTTTAGTTTACATAACCGACTTAACTTCAGATATCGAATCTCCATCTAGTGTTTTTGCTGATGATATTAAGTTTTTCAACAATCCTTTGATGAACGCCCATATTTAGCAATCAGATCTACATAGAATCAGTTCTTGGACGAAAACATGGTTACTAACACTCAATGTCGACAAATGTATAGGCCATTCAGTAAACATAAGAACACGAAGTGGCCTTTGATTTCCAAAATTTCATGAGTGTACTTCCAAAATCAATCTTTGTCTAGGAGTATACTTAGAAAAAGTTACTAAAACAAATAGGTTAAGGTGTGACATTTAATTAGCATCTGTCATAAATATTGCAAATAACCACTTTTAAGGATATTAGACAAATACTATGTTGTATACTATTGATGTAGCTTCTATTAGTATCTATTTTTATAAACGTTTAGGCGAGAACTTTCAGAAAATTATCTACTTTGACACTGAAATAATGAAAAATATTAATTGTCATTGATTGTCATTTTTAAAGTCAAACGTGCCTTTATACAGGTGTGGAAACCTTTGCAAAACAAAATACAGAATCCCTAGTACAAAAATTGCATGCATAGCCAACTTAAAAAAAAATTAAATGTTTTTGTGTTTGCTGAACGGCCTATACAATCCTGCATATTGGTGCCAAAAATCCAGAAATAAATTATAATCAAAATATAACCTGCTCACCTCGAATTTGACATAGACTTACAGTCTTGCCAATTTCAAGTAAAATTTTAGACATAACTTAATCAGTTATTCCTTATGGGAACAAAAATGGCGGCGATGGCGGCATTTTCACGGATCAAAGAATGGCGGTACTCTCCTATATCTACTGGCTCTGTGTACGCTGTTTCAACGGCGCTCGCTTAAAACCTCGAGCCAACGTTATAGCGAGAGGGTTCTGCACAAAGCAACCGCTAATAGAAAAGTTTCTCAAATGCACCTGTCAAATAATTGTTAGGGACTGGCTCACTGGCGCTAGTGTCGCCACTCGATACAAGTAACTATTGGGACGTCTTCGCCGCTATTGGTAGACGCGAATTTCCGCCATTTTCAGGCAAAATATTTAGTTACTTCTAAGTTGTTCTCAAAAAGGTTGGTAGAACCCGTTCATTTGGTTAAGGAAAAAAATATAACCTTTCAAATCTGACAATTATAAATTGTCAGTGTCAAATAATTCATTAGCGTCGCAAGCGGGTGAAATTCGCATGTTGTTTCTTTAGTGAAGTTAATATTTGAAATTTGTTGGAGACTTTGTTTTTCCAGATTTTCTCTTGGTGTTCGGTGTCGAAGTCGTTTTCGATCTAGCATTTAGCGGATTTATAGTCAATTTGGCTTTCGGCATCGTCATCGATTGAGGATTTCGGTGGACTTAATTTTCTTTTTATATTACCATCGATCATTGACAATTTAAGACAGTTTCCGTCGCAACTTTTTGTTCCTTTTTTCCTGTTGGTATTTCTGCTGTGGGACTTACACAATGCTCTGATCCCGTGACGTGCAGCGTGTCCTCTTCAGATAGCGTGTGGAAGAGATCATAGACTTTTTTTTTGTATTTTTTTTTACAAATACTTCTCGAGTTCTATTGGTCGGTTGGTTGGAACTGATCTCGGGTGTAAGACGTTTTCTCAATTTTGATAAGCCCGTATTTACGACTTATTTCTCTTTTGGTATTACACTACCACACTGGGAATTGATCCCTGTGTTCGATTGGTAGGTTCGTCGGAAGCGTATTCCAGTGTAAGGCATTATTTTACCCGATTTCGACGAATGCTTCAAGCATTAAGTTTGGTTCAATCCAAACGACCCCACTGGGCCACACTCTTCTTCTCTGCGTACTATCTTTACCTTTAGTTTCTTCTCTCAGTTTTATCAACCGTGTCCCGGCGACAACTACCAAACGTTTCGCATATCTTTATTTTCCGCCTTTCGAAACCGTGCTGTTAGACGATAGCCATGGGCCCGGTGTTAAAGTCCAGTCGGTGTTTCGTGCTTATCGTCGCAGTGCGTGCCATGTTTGTTCCGGGCATGGTTTTCGTAGTTTGGAGAGGACCCCTAGTGGAGTACCATTACTTTTGGGACATCTTGTTTAATGTCGTCCGTCTTCCGTGGTCCAGGGAATGGATGCTAGCATTCTGCGAACCACCAGGTTCGGCCCGAATTTACGTATTTTTTACCTACGTATTCGGTCTTTTGTCTTCCTCTTCTCACTTCACACCCTATCTAGTAGCCATGGGGCATAATTCTTTTGGGGGTGCAACGTTGTTTCTATCGGTTGTGTTGGTTGATGTTGGAGGTCGAATTTGTCATGTATTCGATTTTTGCTTTGCTTTTGTTGTTTGGTTTTCTTTTCGGTTGAAACTTTTCTGTTGTGGAAATAATGCAATGCATGGATAACGTGAAGTGCAGCGTATCCTCTTCAGGGAATTCTTGCCGATATTGAGTATTTAAATAGTTGCTTTTTGCTTAGGTCTTTTCCGATTTTTGATTTTTTTTGTTGGTCTGTTGAGTTATTTGACACAACAAAGCAGTTGACCTGTGGTTAATTAATTAATCATTAGCGATGGTAGCCAAAACCGCAGATCAACCTTCCTGCTGCGCGTACAACACGGAAGCACTGAAAAATTTCGTACACCTACCGCGATGGCCGAGCTAACACAATCGGCGATATGGTCGTCGGTTCAAATCACCAGCTATGCACCCCTATAAAGTCTTCAAAAAATATTGTTGGGCGCCAGAAACCAGATGGTTTCGATTAAAAATAAATTAACTAGAAGTAATCAGAGTTTATTAAATATTAAATAATCTTGCAGTCAATAACTGTGATTTACGCAATATGGAGTTTATTCAAAATTTGCAATAATACAAGCAAACAAACTAAAGGTTGTCACACACGTTAATACAAGTAAGCCCTTTGTGAGTCTTTAAATTAATTGAAATAGCAAGGTAAATCGAGTAATATGCATATCGCTGTCACTTATTAAAAAACCTTTCTGTCTAGGCTGTTGTAAGCAAAAAAAAGTGGGCGCTCTTTTCACAAAAAAGACGTAAAGTGCACATAAAAATTCAAATTAAATAACAGTGAATGTTCTACTCAATGGGAAACAAATTCAAGTACTGGTATAACCAGCCCGGTTATGCTTGAAGAGCACGGCAACTGTTCACAATTAACGTAGCTGTATTAACAACCAAAAGCACTAACCTCTGGCGTCCTGTACTTCTTAAGTGGCAGTGCAGTCGAGGGGTTGCTACACAGGTTAGTTGGCAGAATTATTCTTAACGCGATGCGGCGGCTTAACCAAAAGCACACCAGATGGCAGCATCGACGCTGAATGTAGCTAACGGCCCTTTAAAATTGTGACGGGAAGCTGGCCTCCAAGTGTAAAATTATCAGGCAAAAATGGTTACTTTCAGATAAAATTTCCAAAAGAAGATTTCCGGATAAAAAATAATTCATGGTGAAAACTTGTGAGTTCCAGGCGAAAATAATTCCTGATAAAAGATTAATTCAATTTTCAGCTTTCAAACACAATCGTGGCGTAATTAGCACGGAGAAAATCCTCGTAAGCAAGTGACTTGTTTGAGGAACGAAAATATAATGCCTCCGCGTTCGGAGAATCGAAATAAGAACAGCTGTAAGCTGGGCCTTTGAGATAAGCCAGCGAATGTTTGTGGGACTTTCCAGAATCGGTACGAAATGAGCGAACTAATAAATTGAAATAATTTGAAATAAGTACAATTTGATTATTATTCGAAAACAATATACAGGCTAGTCCTGAAGTAATTGGTATATGGAGAAAACATTCGAGCGAAGCCAAAAAATGGTTTCACTCCCCACGGCCAGATTTTTAACAGGGTAACAACAACCTGAAAAAAACGTACAGAAGTACCTGAGATATAAAACGGAATGATTTTAATAAAGTCAATCGTTAGTCAGAAGGCGAAAGAAAAGTATGGGATAAGTGTGGGAATGAAAGAATAAAGTTGAGAAAAGAAGAAGAGGTAGAAAGTTTCTACGAAGGAAGTATCCGAGAGCAAAGCGCTAGACTTATCCGTCGCGCTAGATGGAAAAGGCGCACCGGTGGATAAGTTAGACGCTTGGATCCGTACCACCACCAACGAGGAACAAGCTAACCAATAAGGTAGAAAATAGGAGAAATCGGAAAAGGGATACCTAGGTATTAAAAGAATATAGTAAAAAAAGATAGTTTAATTAAGAAAGATTTGGAAAGAATTAGTTCGATGTCCGTCAGTCAGTCAACGCAGGGCTGTGAAAAAGTAGCTATTGCAATAAAATGGGTAAAATGCAAAAGGTGAGGACGCATTGATCACAGACAATCAGCGCGGGCCCCCGTAGTGGTCACCGCCAATGTAAGCGACTGTGAACAAGAGCAACAAAAAGAAAAACCATAAACACTGCTGGTCGAGCAAAAGTGAACAGTCCAGGAACGACTGCACACTGAAACACCGTGTGACCTAACACACAGCGAAACACCGGAAGTAAGTCACAAAAACTTACTCTTGAATGAAACATCGCAGCCTAACAAGACTGTGACGAAAAAAAAAAGATTCGGGTGAAAACCCAGAATAAAATCCTGAAAACCTGTACCCGCCCCGAATTTAGGTAGAAACTCAAAAAGCCGGAGGAAACGACCGCACAGCCAACAAACCCCGCTCGGGCATTCAGCCAGTTGTGGCAGCTGAATGGAAAAGGCGCGCCGGTGAAGGACTGAATGTGACTCCCTTACTGAGTCGAGTGGCAACACAATCGCTCGCCCCAACCCCCAGAAATCTCCACGAGACCGAAAAAGCCCGCCCCCAATACTATGATAGATGAAATCCATGCATGAGTTCATGCCTAACACAAGCAATAGAACAACCAAGAAATCGGTAGTGTCGACCTGACGCTCTAAAAATGTCTCGTGAAGCGAGATGGGAGAGGAAATAGAGAAATATTTGATGGAAATGTTTGCAAAAAAGACCGACCCTGCATGCCCAACCAACCACCTAAAATAAATCGTGCAGGTCTAGAAACTTAAGGTTATAAATACTGCTAATTCCATCATCAGAAAGATCAACCTTGAAAAAGTAAAGAAGAGCCACACATTCGTCATAAAAGCAATTCACTATCAACAGTAGATTCAAAAAGAGTTCGACAAAAGATCCAATTGCTATCTATAAAGAAGCGAGGAAATCCGTCACTCATAGGGGTTTCACCTAATATAATCAAATGATAGGGAAAAGTAAGATCAAATCGGTAATAAGGGAATCGCTCAAGGTGCTTAACTAGCACTCGAAAGTAAAAAAATATACGGCTTAAATAAGCACGTAATAAAACAACAATGGTAATAATAGAAATTGGTTATAATGCCGAAAAGGGTGAGAATAATGTTAATAGTACAATACTATTCTTAGGGTGAATAGGCGAATAGACTAAACATGCACATACATCATCATCCACACACTCATGCACACCAAAATTCACTCCTCGACTTGTCCTTCTCCAAAGTAAGGTTTTAAATCTTTAATATGCCAAACTCCAACGTTCTTATTGTCGGGCACGGTCACTAGCTGATAAGTAAGAGGACCAATAACTTTTATTACTTTGCATTTGACATATTTAGGAGCTAATTTCTGATTGAAAGACTTAGAAGCATCAGATAAGACGTAGTTCCTTTTCCAAACTAAATCATTAGCGTTAAATTTTAATGGACGCTTACGCAAGTTATAATACTTGGAATTGTGTTGATATGAATTATCGAGGCGTTCAACAACGTCTTGATAAAGTTTGGAAAGTTGATTAACGTCTGAAACCAGATCTTCACGAGTTTCTAATGACAACTCTCCCTCTCGGAAGTTCTTAAGACGACCGTAATAAGTCCCAGAAACTGGTACAGTCCTCCCGAAATTTAAGAAAGAAGGGGTGTAACCCGTTATCTCATGAACGGCGTTACGCAATGCGTGTGCACCTTGCTAAAGGTGTTCGTCCCACGAACGATGATTATCCGAAACGAAGAGCAGTACCGATAACTCGGTTAACTCTTTCGACAAAATTAACTTGGGGATAGTAAGAAGCATTATACCAAACTTGTTGAACTTGGTATTGTTTCATCAAAGCCTTGAATTGGGAACTTATAAATTGTGGCCCGTTGTCAACCATACAAATTTGAGGGACGCCAAAAATGAGAAAGATTTCATTTTCCAAGAACTTAGCTCCTGTTTTAGCAGTGGCGGTGCGAACAGCTTTAACTAGAGTCAACTTGGTTAGCCAATTACATACGACTATTATAGAAGTATTACCATTCTTCGTACGAGGTAAAGGACCCATTATGTCAATTGACCAACATTGAAAGGGGTATAAAAAAATTTATTTTTGCCCGTTAAACCAGGTCTAGCAAGTTGACTAGCTTTACTAGCAGCACATGTCTCACAATGGCGTATGTAGCGGATGACATCGGCACGCTTTTTAGGCCAGTAATATTGTTCAGCAATTTTACAAAAGGTCTTATAACCACCCAAGTGAGCAGATGTAGGGCTGTCATGAAAAATTTTATAAATTTCAGCTCTTCGAGAACGAGGTATAACTTGTTTCCATTCCACTAAATTGCTAACAATGGCATGATGGTTGGGAACGTACTTAAAAGTCGGTGATTTTCAATTCGCCAAGTGGGAAATTGATTAGGACTCTGGCTAACGCGTTCAAGCATTTTTAAGTGCCAAGAGTCTATAAGTCATCATCAACAAGATCTAGAGCGGAAACTTAAATAGGATCTCGAGATAAACTACATTGTGTTTGCCCTGACGGTGTTGAATTGTAAAATCATATTGCGACAGACAGACACTCCAATCAGCTAATCTGCCGGTGGGGTCTTTCATAGTAGTAAGCCACAATAAAGAATAATGGTCAGTTAATACAGTGAAATGTGTACTTTAAATGTACGGTCTAAATTTCTCAATGCCAAAAATGACAGCTAAACACTCTCTCTCCGTAACAGAATAGTTGCATTCGGTCTTGTTAAGGGTACGAGAAGCATAAGCAATAACCTTTTCCTCGTTGTCGATAGTTTGGGTAAGGACACAACCAAAGCCAAAATTAGAGGCGTCACACTGTAAGGTGAAAGATAGTGAGAAATTAGGACTACTCAAAACAGGAGCGGAGGTCAAACAAGATTTGATTATAGAAAAGGATTTAAGAGCATCATCGGTCCAATGCACACGTTGCTTTTTAATGCGACCTTTAATTAGGTCCGAAATACGAACAGTAATAATGGCAAAATTCGGGACAAAGCGACGATACCACGAAGCTAAGCCAATAAAACGTTTGAGTTCAGTCACTGTATTTGATTGAGGGTATTTATAGTAATGGCCAAAATTTTGTCAGGGTCGGTGCGTAAACCATTTTTATCAACGACAAAGCTACGGTAAGTAAGACTGGGCCGGCAAAATTGACATTTGTCAATATTGACAGTTAAATTTGCAGCCTTAAGACGGGTATAAACTTGTTCTAAGGTGTCAAGGTGTTCCTTAAAGGTTCCAGACACTATAACAATATCGTCCAGATACGCGAAGATATTTTCACCCAGTAGCGGACCAAAAATGTTATCCATAAGTCGTTGTTGGCTAGCAGATGCGTTCGCAATACCGAAAGGGACGACAGTAAACTCAAATAATCCACGACGAGGAATAGAGATATCGCCCATCACATAATTTATCAAGAATGCTATTCAAATAAGGTAAAGGATAAGCATCCTTCTTGGTGACTTAATTTAACTTTCGACCATC
Organism: Agriotes lineatus; assembly: GCA_940337035.1. Lineage (NCBI taxonomy): Eukaryota > Metazoa > Arthropoda > Insecta > Coleoptera > Elateridae > Agriotes > Agriotes lineatus. The sequence goes on along the minus strand of CALNHX010000771.1, from coordinate 60,951 downwards.
GAAACAGAGTCGGTAAGAACCATCTTTCTTTTTAACTAACATCATCGAGGAGCTCCAAGGAGATTTTGAGGGACGAATAAAGCCCATTTCTAATAGGCGATCAAGTTCTCGATCAGCGTGAACTTGCATATCAGGAGACAAAGGGTAATATCTTTGCTTAATAGGAGTTGCGTCACCCGTATCAATAGTGTGTACAACTAAATTAGTTAAGCCTAAAGTAGGACCAGAAATTCCAGCAAACTTTCTAACAACTTGGTCTAAAAGAGGCTTTTGTTGCACTGACAAATCAACAACAGCACAAATAGTCTGTAGCGAAAAAGTTTCAGCCACATCAAAGCGCCTAGTGACAAAATCAGTCTTCCCTCCAAAAGCGTAGCAAAAATCAACACCTAAAATTAGTGTAGACAAAATTGAGTCACAAATAACAGCATCGATGGACTTAGTAATACCATCAACGGTAATAGGTAATGCAACAGTACCTAAAATGTTTTGTTGCTGACCGTCAGCAGTAGTCAAGGTAAGCGGAGAATTATTATTATATAACCTAAGGTCATGTTTTTGGAGTAAATATAAACTATTACGTCCAATTAAAGTTCGATTGGCCCCCGTATTGCATAGAGCGTGAATAGGTTCATCATTAATATAAATAGTTAAATAAGGACTGTTGTCAGAAAGTTGTTTAATAAATGTAGTTGAAGTATTGCAAGTTAGACGGCAAAATTCATTCACAGTCCTTAACCAAGATTTCCAAGATAAAGTATCAGCCTTAGTGTAATAGGGATAAGGAATAGATCGGCTGGAACATCTACCCTTTATTTTGCCTTTTTTTGGATGGCATTTAAGACAGGTAGCAAAATAACTGTTTGAGTGTCCGCAAACATAACAGAAAATTGCTTTATCTGCCGTGCAAGTGTAAAACGTATGGCCTAATTTGTGGCAGTTCCAACAGGTAGCCGTAGATTTAGCACGATTAGGTTTCGGACCAGAATATTTGGAAGTTATTTGTGCAGTCTGTGTCACAAGTTTTTTCGGAGACTGATAAGCCAAGTCAGGTTCCAGTTGCAAGCAGGATTGCGATATTTAGCATTTTGTAATCTAATATCTTCATGCTTTTTACACAAGAGTGAAAGATGTTCAATATCGTGAACTACTGTTAAAGATAATTGAGTAGCATAAAAGGGTTGTAAGTTTTTCATAATATGCTTCAGCAGAACCGATTCGGAAGGTTTAATAAGTAACCGGTCAAATACATTAAGTAGAACGGAAATGAAAAGTAAGAGTTTTTCATCAGTCCCCTGCTTGTACTTCCTGATCTCATCCCATAATTCTTCGTCGAAGTCAGTAGGTAGAAAATCAGATCGCAATCTAGCCACTAAGTCATGCCAGTTTGAAACACGGTTGTGCATAGCTCAAAATCATACCAACCCTCAACCCGAAAATAGATCAACAGCACTAGAAAACAATTGGTCGTAAAAAATGTTAGGCGCCTCCCTAAGTTCTTCGACACTCTGTAAAAATGAATTTACCCCCATTATGTTAGTATCCCCATTAAATGATATCTGTCATTTCTCTTAATGCACTTTTCTCAAGTTTGGGCAGTTGTAGATAAAATTTTGTGCAATGCATGTGTGATAATGCGTCATTAATATACATGTGTGTAAGTTACAAACGAGTGCTCGTATCCCACTTGTATAGTAAATAACTATTCATCATCATCTTCAGCACTACAGCCCGCTGTGGGCCTTGGCTTGCTCGACAATGGTTTTCCATTCTTTCCTCTCTTTCGCTTTTTCTTCCCAATTTCATATCCCTAGTGTTCTTAGGTCATCTGTGATTTCATCGATGTACCTATTTCGTGGTCGTTCAACTGTTCTTTTACCTTGTGGGTTTGCTGCTAAATGTTTTCCGGAGTGGTACTTTCTCATTTAGTCGCATTATATGTCCTACCCATTGTAACCTAGCTGCTTTAATGTTATTGACTATGTTCGGCTCCTTAAAGGTGGTGTATATTTCATGGTTGTAGCGTCGTCTCCATTCTCCATTTTCACAGATTGGCCCTAGTATTCTTCTAAATACTCTCCTTTCAAATATTCCCAGATCATTCTTATCTTTAACTGACATTGTCCATGTTTCCGCACCGTATGTTAATACCGGTCTTATTAGCGTTTTGTACATTTTGAGTTTAGTTCTCCTTGATATTTGGTTATATTGTATCTGTTTTGACATTCCGTAGTATGTTCTATTGGCTATTGTTATTCTTCGCTGTATTTCCGCACTCATGTTATTGTCACTTGTGAGTAATGTACCTATAATAATAAATAATAATAAATAAATCTTTATTTCTGACCTCAAAACAATTACAAGAAAGTAATTGGTACCGAGGCCTAGGCCCTTAGTAATATGATGAAATTTAATATTTTTAAACCCAACCTACCAATATATACTACAATTTGTTTATAATATTGAACAATACATGTTAAATGTCAGTTTTCTAATTAACTAAGTATTTAAATTCCACATCATATATATTATGACTAATTACATATTTCATATTTTTTACACATTACATATTGGTGTAGATTTTAGTTTTGACTGTCGGCATAAAAGTTGTTTTATTATTAATTTGTTTAATGTTTGTAGGTAGTTTGTTGTATATTTGTAGACTTCTGTATAGGGGGGAATCTTGTGTTTTTTTTGTTTTGAGATATTCACTGCGAAATTGTAACTGTGACCGTATAAGTATTATAACTGTGCAAATTGTCCACTCTTGTTAGTTGGCAGTTACTTTTTGTTTCACCACAAGAGATAATATAAATAAGTTTAATTTGTTCTAAATTTTTTAAGTCCTGTATATTTAGTAATTTTGTTTGATGATATACTTGCACTGTCGGAGTCATTCGGTTGATGTTAAAGAGAGATTTTATTGCTTTATTTTGCATCCGCTGTAGCATATTTATGTGGCAGCCAGCAGCATTTCCCCAGCAGGGAATCAGGTATCTAAGAGTACTTTCAATCTGACAGTTTCGGTATTTAGGTAGTTAGAACAGTTTCTTGTCGCACCTATCATTGAGGCAATTTTTTTTGTTACTGAGGATATGTGATTTGTCCACTATAATTTGTTGTCTATGTGTAATTCTAAGTATTTGTAATTGTCCACTTCTGTTAGATTTACATGGTTAAATTTTATTGTTATTTGATCTCTTTTTTTGTTTTTTTGACTTATTACCATGTAGACGGTCTTAAGTCTTAGTCTAGATATGCAAATTCTTGAACTTTTACGAAATGGTAGTTATTTATCACTAATTCTTGTGGATTGTCACTTACACTGTTTTGTTTATTTATACACATACCTATATGTTGTTTTAGTTGCATTCACTTTTAGTCCCATTTCTTTTGCTGCGGCTTCAAGGGGTATGAAGGTTTCGTTTATATTCTTTACCGATCTGCCAATTATGTTAATATCATCTGCATAGGCCAGCAATTGGGTTGATTTGGTAAAGATGTTTCCTGAAGTTTCAATTCCTGACTCCCTAACAACTTTCTCTAATGCTATGTTAAATAATACACATGATAGGGTGTCTCCTTGTCGGAGTTCTGCGTTCGTACTAAAAGTGTTCGATAAGCTATTTTGAATTCTTACTTTGTTCTCTACTCATTCCATAGTTACTTTCGTTAGTCTAATCAGGTGTTTTTGTATTCCACTGCCTTGTATAGAGTTTTTGCCTTTTGATACTGTCATATGCACTCTTGAAGTCAATGAGAAGGTGGGCATATTTGAGTTCGCTCGATGCTACAGCGCAGTCCGTGAATGCCAGACTCTGATTGGTCCGTGGTGCGCCGCGCAATGCTTGGTCATTGCCTCGTTTTCCTTTATGTAGTTAATTCTGTAGGCAATAACTAAAATGATTGTTTAATAGATCTAATACCTGCTTTTGTTTACACCCGGACTAGCTCTGATACGTACCCACTGTCAACACCTAATTGCAACTTAAAATTGAGTAACATTCAAAAAATAATATGAACATAATACAATTGAAAACAAAATATAGGTTATAACAAAAATACATTTTCATAGATCTTTTGAAGTACATCAACACAAACTGCAGCAGCTTTGCAAGAAAATAATATAAGCAGCGACTCCAACAAGTATTAAAAGACGACGAAATTCAAAATAACAAATAAGTATAACTACTTATTTATTGTTTCATACAATTCAGCTTAAGTAGTTTCTGAATAGGATGATTTCTTAACACCAAAACAGGGTAAATCTTGTCTGTTCATCTATAGATAGATATATATTTATTGGTGCTAATATGCAACAAGTGCACTTACGTAAGTCAAAAAAAAAAGATTACAATAAAATTAAAACTAATAAGAATCATCGGTTCAAATTCAAACGTCATTAAAGAAGGACACGAAGTTGGCGACCAATCAGAGCCCGGCATACCCGGTCCGCGCTGTGGCATCGAGCGAACTCAAATATGCAGAAGGTGGTGTGTTTCGATGTTCATTTCCCACGTTTTTTGGGCAATTTGTCTGACTATGCTTATTTGTTCTATTGTGGACCTACCCTTTCGGAAGCCACTTTGGTAGTTTCCGATTTCTGCTTCTGCTTGCACTTGTATTCTGCTTGCCAGGATGTTAGTGAATATTTTGTACCCTATATTTAGTAGCGTTATCGGTCTGTAGTTAGCGCATTCTAGGTGGTTTCCCTTTTTGTGTAGTGGATAGATTATGCCGAGGTTCCATTCGTCTGGGATCTTAGCTTGTACCCATATTAATCTTATTAAGTGGTATTTTTGTTCTACGGTTCTTCCACCTGCTTGTAATAGTTCCGCCATCAAATTATCGGAGCCAGGGGATTTATTATTCTTTTGATTTTTAATTGCTTTCCTTACTTCCTTCCTTGTTGGTATTTGACAGTTCCCTTCTTCCATATCCATGTTCAGTATGTGTTCGTTTCCATCTTGGTTTTCTGTTAGCACTTCTTCATTTTGATTTAGCTCTTCATCATAGTATTCTTGCCAACGTTGTAGTACTGCATCCTTCTCGCTAATAATATTCCCTTTTTTATCTCTGCACATTCCTGTTCTAGGCTTAAATTCTCTTCTCATGTTATTTATTTTTTGGTACAGTTTTCCACTTGCATTTTGGTTGTTGTATGTTTCTATTCTTTGGAATTCTTTTTCGTAATAGGATTTCTTTTTTTGTTTAAACAATTTTTTTCTTTTTTCCGTATGGCTTTGTATTCTTTTTCTGCTTCTTCACTGTAGTCTTGGATTTTCTTTAAGTATGCCGTGTTTTTCTTTCTTGTAAGTTCTTTGCATTCATCATCGTACCATTGGCGTCGTTCTGTTTTATTGTAACCCAGCGTGCTTTCTGTAGTTTCAGCTATTAGCTTTCCACATTGTTGCCATCTATCTTTTGTATTGTTCCTTGTATTTCTACTTGTTTAAAGGTGTTCTCTATTTTTGTTTTAAATTCCTGGGCTATTTCTAGGTTATCCAGTTTTTGGACGTCGTATTTTTTATTACGCTTTCCCTGTTCCTCCTTTATAGTGGATATCTTTGCTCGTGTTTTAATCATTATCATATAATTGTCCGAATTGATATTGCATCCTCTGAGTGTTCTCACATTTTGCACGTTTGTGCTATGTCTTGCGTCGATAATGCAATGGTCTATTGTGTTAAGAGTGTTCCCATCAGGTGATTTCCAGGTGTACTTGTGAATCAACTTGTGTTGGAATTTTGTGTCTGCTATTACCATGTTAAGCGAGGCTGCCAGTTCTATTAACCTTTTCCCATTATCGTTACTTGTTGGGTGCGGACTATACTTTCCTATTGTCGGGTAATATATTTCTTCTTGGCCTACTTCTGCGTTTAAATCACCCAGTATTATCTTATGTCATGTGGGGGAATTCGTCCTTAGTTTCGCCGGTCTTCTCTTCTGTGGGTGCATATGAGTTTATGAGACTGTAGTTGAAGAATTTGTTTTTTATTCTAATCACACTTATTCTATCATTTATTGCCTTGTAGTCAAGTATCATGTGTTTTATTTTGTTATTTACTATAAATCCGGTTCCATTTATATAGGGTGTTATGGAAATTAGTGCAAATATTTTAACCCCTGATAGAGCTCACCAAAATGAACAACTTTTTTATTTATCGTTTTTCATTTAATCGCATATTTTTTCAATCATTTATCTCCCCTAAATTTGAAGAGCTGCTTGGTACACAAATCTAAGTTAAAGGTGAACGACACAAGTTCTTGCACAACAAACATGCGGTCAATAACTTACCTACCTCAATTGATAAAGTATGTTGGTGACCAGATGTGAACTATAGGTTTTATCAGTAATTATGCAGTTTTTGTTGGTTTGCCTATCAAAGAAATGTTTTTTGTGTTTTGTGCCATTGAATTAAAATATTATTCCATAGGTGGGTATGCATTTTTAGAGTAAAATTGTTTTGAATTTTAACTCAGTTTTGGGGGCGTTTTCGAAAAAATGATAAATGGAGAAGTTGTTCAGTTTAGCGAGTTCTATTACGGGTTAAAATATTTGCACTCATTTCCATAACACCCTGTATATTTCGATTCATGACCGCTATAAAATATGGTGTAATCTTTGGTGTCTAGGATTCCACTTCCATCCCATCTCATTTATTGTATCACTTGAATAGTAAATAACTATTACATCCTGTTTTTAATTATCAAATAACTATATGTCGTAATATACTATCCAAACATTCATTATACCACAAGTATGCAAGTAAGAGATAATTTTGTGTTCGCTTATCTAATGTCTTTTTCCTATTTCAACCATGTAATTTTACAACCTTTAACAATGTAACAAAATTTTTACTGATGAAGCTAATACTATTAGCAAAATGTTTAATTAATTATTAAATTACATATTGCGACTAAATGATTTTTTATTCATACAACAAAAACATGCTTTTCTAATAATGTTATTCAACAGTTTTGACACAATTATCTCCTTAAACTAATAAAAACTAATCAAAATTAATTGTCGAAAATGTAATCTTTTAAAACATGTCTGAAAAAAGAATGAAGCATCTACTTCAACAATGGTGTGGTGCTGCATGTCTGGGTCAGACGTTAGTATGGTTTACTTTGTATAAGGCATAGTAAATGCTAAAAAATATACAGATATTCTAAACCAGCATCTTTTGCTTAGCATTGGCAAACTGCAGTTAAACGGTGGTGAATATATATTTTAGCAAGATGGTGCCCCATGCCATACTGGTGAAGTGTTAAGACGAAAATAATGCTAGACTACTAGATTTGAATTCTAGAACAACTAGAAAATAACCCTTTTCATAACATAATAGCATTTAAACGTAGGCTAGCCGAAATATGGAATTTCTTCACACCACAAGACTGCCAAAACCTTGTCGATATGTATACATGCCGTTTTAAAGAACAAAGGTGATGTTACATAACAATGAAAATATTCTTTGCTTAGGTTAAACTAATATAATTCCTCCACAAAAGTTTAGTCCTATCTTTTTTTATTATCTCTTAATTTTCTGTTGTATTTTTATTTGAAAACATGTTATAGTATATTACATACCGAGGTGGAAAGTGTTTCATTCCTGTCGAGAGATTAAGTAGTTAACTGAGACGCTTATCGTCGAGGTCAACTTTATCTCGAGACAGGAATGAAACTTCACAGTGGTATGTATACTATTTTATTCGCAACCACTTTATTCTAAACAATAATCGGAAAAATTATTATATTATGATATGACAGGTTGTGACGTGCATGAATGGATGAACGAAATTCCCAGTGTCCCTACCTACACAGCGGTCGGGAATGGTTTCATTTCCAACCGCTGCGACGGCAATCACTTTTCTGACCGGTTGGAAAGTTACGAGTTGAGAATAGCTCATTTTCCAACTTTTTAAAAGTCAGTAATGATCTTATTACATATATGGTTGCGAATAAAATTTGTTTTATTTTATCAAAATGAAATAAATTCAGTATTGTCGCTGTTTATTTTGAAATATAATAATAATAATAATTGGCTTTCCATTCTTGATAGAATATCGCCACTTCTTTCCGAAGAATGTAATCCTCTTGTTGGGGTGGATTAGTCCTCCGTTTCCAATTCTTTATTTTACTTTTATAGTTTCTGGTGAGTTTTTGCTTTCTCCACTATCTTCCTCCATTCTATCCTATTTCTTGTTTTCTCTTTCCAGTCCTTTATTTTCATGATTCTTAAGTCTTCTGTCACTTCTTCGTACCACCTGTTTCTTGGCCTTCCTCTCGGTCTATTCTTATCCAGCTTCCACGTTGTTACTTTTTTTATAATTCTTGTGTCTTCCACTCTCATTATATGTCCAAGCCATCTGATCCGTTGTGCTTTCATTATCTTCACGATGTCTTCTCCCTCCATTATCCCCAGTAGCTCGTGATTCATGTATTGTCTGTGCTCTCCATTTTGTATTTTCTTGGCTCCTGTTATTGTTCTTAATACTTTCCTCTCAAATATCCTTAATTGTTCTTGTTCTATTTGAGTAGGGCACATTATTTCTGAGCCATATAATACCACTGGTCTAATTAAGCACTTATAGATTCGTATTTTTGTCTTCATCTTCACGTTTTTACTTTTCAGTATGTTTCTATTTGCATAGTATGCCTTATGTCCCATTTGAATTCTCTCCTTGATCTCTTCACTACGGTCGTTATTATATGATAGTTGGATTCCCAGATATTTGAAGGATCGTACTTTTTCAAAGATATATTCTCCTATCTTTACTTCCTTAATATCATCTATTTTTCCTCTTTGACATTTCATATATTTTGTTTTACTTTCATTGATTGTCAGCCCTACTTCACCTGCTTCTTTCTCCATTCTTATAAAAATCTCCTTTAATTTTTTCCATGATCTTGAGATGATGACTATATCATCCGCATAGGCGATGATTTGTGCTTCCTTGCTTCTTATACTTCCTTGTATATCTAATCGTCTTATTACGTCTTCCAGTGCCAGATTAAAAAGTGTCGTTGAGAGCGTGTCTCCTTGACGGACCCCCCTGTTAATGTTGAATTCTTCTGTTTGGTCTTCTCTTTCTTTACCACTGCTTTTGAGTTCCTCATCGTCATTTCAATGCATTTTCTTAGTTTTCTCGGGATCTCCATTCTTCTCAGTATTTGCGTTAGAAAACTTCTTTTGATTTTATCGAACGCTTGCTTATAGTCTACAAATAGTATGAGTAGCTCGATATCGTATTCATAACATTTTTCCAATATTTGTAGTATTGTATGCAGAGCATCTGTTGTTGAATTTCCTGTCCTAAACCCTGTTTGGTATTCCCCGATTTCTTTGTCAGCATGTGTTGCAAGTTTGTTTTGGACGAGGTTGTTGTAACTCGTTCATCATTTCTTCCATCCAGCTGTTCTTTTTTTGCCTACATATTCTCTGTGCTTCTCTCTTGAATTCTTTGTAGTTTTCTAGGTCCTCTTGCTTGTTTGTTTGTAACCACTTTTTTCTCATTCCGTTCTTTCTATTAATTATTTTTTGACATTCCTCATCATACCATTGTTTTGTAATCTTGTTTGTTTTGTATCCAATTGTCTCTTCTGCGCTCTTTATAATTATTCCTTTGATATTCGCCCATTCTTTCTCTATATCTACGTCATTCTCCCTTTTATCTATCTCGACATTGATTTCTTGCCTGTATTTTCTTCTTCCTTCTTCTGTTTGTAGTTTTTCGGTGTTCCATTTTTTGTTTCCCTGTTTTTCGTTATTGTTCCTATTTTCTTGTCTCAACTTTGCGGTTACCATGTAATGATCTGTGTCTGCATTTGGTCCCCTGTATGTTCTTACGTTCGTGATTGTCCTATTTTGTTTTTTATTTATTAATATGTGATCTATCTGGTTACCTCTTGTCCTTCCTGGCCCCATCCATGTTCCTTTGTGTATTCTCTTGTGCTTAAATTTAGTACTGCTAATCTCCAAATTTGATGCTATCGCAAAGTTACATAGCCTGTTTTCGTTATCATTTGTCTTTTCGTGTAACGTGTGTTTCCCTGCCACCTCCTTTATGTAGTCCTCTTTCCCTATCTGTGCATTCAGGTCTCCTAAGATCAGCAATACATCATGCTTAGGTATTTTTTCATGTGCATTCTCCAAGTCGTTATAGAATTTATCTTTTTCCTCTTGTCTCTCGGCTTCTGTAGGTGCATAGACACATATTAATGATACATTTAAAGGTTTTCCTTCAATTCTTAGATAGCATAATCTGCCGTTAATAGGTTTGAAGTCTATAATTTTTATTTTACTGTTCACAATGAATCCGGTGCCATTGTTACCCTGGTTTCTTTCCCCTGAGTATAGCATTGTGAATTCCTTTTTGTTAATCTCCCCTTGTCCTCTCCACCTTAGTTCTTGCACGGCTGCTACGTCCACTTTGTATCGCTTTAGTTCCTTGGCCACTTCCATCGTCTTTCCGGGTGTCAGCATTGTTCTTATGTTCCATGTTGCTATGATCATTTTCTTATTGTTCTTGTTTTTTCTTTTCATTTGCTTTGTATTCATATCCGTATTCTTTGCATTGGTCGTCTTCCAATTTGCCCATCCCCGTTTCTTTAACATGAGTTTTTTGTTTGTTGTTTATCTTCTTTTGTTTTACGGTGTTGGAGCTCGTTATCTTTCTTACTCCATTCATACAGTTGGTTGTTTATTGTTAGTTTGTGATAGCCAATTGTTACTTTGTTTCCCGTTTGTTTTTCTTCTTTGGCAATTTCTATTATCTTGCTTTGTATCTCCCTTTCTTTTTTTGTTAGTTCGTTTTCTATATAGATGGTTTTTCCTTTAAGTCTCCTTTTATTTGCCATTATATCCATTTTCTGTTTGAATGTTTCGATCGTTGCGATGATAGTTCTTTTTTCTGTTATTTGTCCTATCTTATATGCTTCTATTATTTTTACTTCTACATTTATTTCCTTTTTACTTCCTTTTACAATAAAGGAAGTATTGGATTCACCCCAAAAATTCGAAATTCAGTTTTCAACAGATCTTCACGTTTCAGAGTCCCCTGAACCCAAAAAACATATTTTTTTTCATTGGTCTGTCTGTCTGTCTGTGTGTGTGTCTGTCTGCCTGTGAACAGAATATCTCAAAAACGAAAAGAGGTATGGCATTGAAACTTCATATATAAGTTTTGTGTACTATGTAGATGCGACAGCAAGCTTTTGAAGAAAATTGCATAACCGGAAGCAGATGTTTACTCTTGTAATTTTACAGTTTTTTTCGAGTTTTTCAAAAACGACTAACGATTTTTTTTAAACTTCATATTTTTATTACACTTTTAATGTGTATTGAAGTGAGATAGGTGATTTTCCAGTTCAATACTTCTAAAATGGGTTTCTTTTGTTTTTTTTCTATTTTCTTTATTAACTCCTATTTTAAATAGAACACCCGGTATATTATTACATTTTTGAATTCAGCTTAAAATTCTAGAGAAAATTTGTCTCTTCACCTAACGCTCTATTTTGTACCGTTTTTGTAGAATTTGTAATTTTTGAAAATTTCTGACAAATGCTTAAAAATTTAAAATCAAATTTTTGGCTAATTATAAGATCACTGTAAAAGGAAGTTGTGTGCGTGTATCACACCAGATTTTTTAGAAAGTGTTCAATCTCTTCCTCTATTTTTTCGTCTTCAGTTTTTAGTCCTTTTATTATTATGTTGTTTTTTCGCTTTTTCTGTTCTTGTTTTTCTATTATGTCTTCCATTTTTTCCATTCTTTCAGTCAATTGTTGTTTTTCTTGTTGCCATATTTTCTCTTTTTCTTTAAGCTCTTTTATTTCCTTTTTTAACTGTTCTAGTTCCTTTTTATTCTCTTGAAATCCTTCATTCATTTCTTGCCTCATTTTTCGAATCTCCTTTAATATTAGTTCATCGTTACTCTTTGGTGCCTTGACTGGCGATCTTATTATCCTTTTACTTCTTCCAAATGCTTGGGCTTCTTCCTCGTCGTCCTCGTACTGTCTTCTTCTCTTGTTTTTATCATCCGTTGATTCTCCTTCACTCGTCATTTTTACTATATATGGTCCTGTTCCTTCCCGTTTTTTAAGTTGTTTGCCGCGCTCGCGTAAGTTCAAGGTCCCAGTCAACCCGTCGTAAACCTGACTCTTATCGGCGTTGCGGTTTTATTTATTGTAACCACCGTGATCAAACTATAAACACGTATCTATTTACCCGTACCATACGACCTTTCTATCACTGCACTAAAATACGCCGGTTATCGTGCCACAGCTGTTAGATTTGCAGCAGCTTAGCAAGCAAATTCCGGTCTTATATCCGCTTGCAAAGGGGGTCGCTACCTTTTTATCGCAAGAATCTTGCCACCAGGCGATTTCTTGCCCTGCTTATGATCCCAGCACCTTTGTTAAGTGTCATTTACACCAATGCGTACCGTTGGAATTTTATTTTGCAGTCTTTACACCGAATTCTACGTAAATTTACTAACACAGTATTTAGCACGACCGTCCGTTGAAAAGCACAGTTTACTCGAGGTCAACTTTATCTCAAGACAGGAATGAAACTTCACAGTGGTATGTATACTATTTTATTCGCAACCACTTTATTCTAAACAATAATCGGAAAAATTATTATATTATGATATGACAGGTTGTGACGTGCATGAATGAATGAACGAAATTCCGAGTGTCCCTACCTACACAGCGGTCGGGAATGGTTTCATTTCCAACCGCTGCGACGGCAATCACTTTTCCGACCAGTTGGAAAGTTACAAGTTGAGAATAGCTCATTTTCCAACTTTTTAAAAGTCAGTAATGATCTTATTACATATATGGTTGCGAATAAAATTTGTTTTATTTTATCAAAATGAAATAAATTCAGTATTGTCGCTGTTTATTTTGAAATATAAATGTAAAAAAATGTCAACTCATATGATTTTGGGATTGTATACAAGATGATGGAGGTTTAATATTATCCTAAAGAAATATATTAGCAAAGTATGCAAACTAAATTCAGTTGTTTATTAATTCATTATAAAATTTATTACAGAAATGCTTAAACTAAATTTTACAGAGGTAACCGGTATTACATATCCTAATGCACTACTATTTACAACTTTGTTTCATTATGGAATTTTAACAAAGTGACTATAACAATGTGACAATAAAAGTGTAACTGAATTAATCAGTAGTTTTGACATTCTTCTTCTAATCAAGACTTGCATTTTAAAGCACTAATACAAACACAAAAAAGATACACGATCGACTGGAAATATTTGTACCACTGTTTTGAAAAAGTAACGGTTATTGACTCGCCGGTGATTATAAAATATAACTAAATCAATTTTATTTTTCAAACATAGTTCTTAAATTAGAATAAATTGTCCGCATTTTTTCGCTAGCCGGAACACTACCATGTTTACCCACTTCCTTGTGAATAGTCTTTTTGCTGGCCCCAACAGCTCCTACCTTTTTATCGGGAGTGGCAAGTCCATGCTTGACAACCTTGTGACTGAATAAAGCCCTGTGGGTTACAAACCTCATCGTGCAGTTGTTGCAGGCCAAGGAAGCAGTAGGTTTCACGCTTAGCCTTTTCTTTTCCTGGTTTGAGGATGAAAGCGAGCTGGAAGAAGCACTGCTTTTATCCAGGCTTTTACGCAAGGAAATACGCTTCGAGATCCTCTGTGGAGGGACTAGGAACGACCTTCGAGCTTTAAACGACAAGCGGTGTGGAGATTTTGCTTGCTTAACGCAGTTTTGTCGCACATGGTCCTCGAGGGCCAATTTCGATATAAAATTAGCGGCACAGGTGGAGCACACAAATCGCTTGTGGGTTCGTGCATGAGCATTTAATAGCAGCTGCGTGGTAAATACTTTAGTGCAGAAGTTGCACTTGTAGCTATTGGGCTTCTTTGGCGATTTGAATGTCTTGTTTTTGTTTATGTTTGTACTTTTAGGCGAGTGCTTTGGAAGAGTAGTGCTTTTAAACATCTGCTCTTTGATGTGAGTACGTTTGTGATTAATCAGCTGCGACCTGTCGACGAATATCTTACGGCAAATGCTACATTCAAAATGCTTCCCGCCTTGTTCGTGGTCCTTTTTATGCCGAGTCAGCAGAAAGTTGTTCTTGAAAGCTTCCCCACACAAAGAGCATTCGTATTTGTTCTTTGTTGGGTCAGGCTTCTTAAAGGCAGCCACTTGTGGCTTGGTCGTGCGTAAATTTCTATTGTTTGGTTCATGAAAGTTGTGATATTGCATGTGGCTCTTGAGGCTTCCCTGACTGGGAAATGTTTTGGGGCATTTCGTGCACTTCCACTTAGTTTTGATACTCTGAAATTCCAAATCAGACTTGCTCGAACTGCTTTCGCTCGAATCCATTGAATCCTTTGTGTTTCGCCTTTGTTTTTTCGAAGAACTCGACCCATCGGTGGCGGGAGTTTCCTCGCTAGCACTATTGCGACGTTTTGGAGGACGGCCCCTCTTCCTTTTCACGGGAGAATCGCCCCCGTCTGTCGTTTGTGTCGATTCAGACGACACAACAGATTTCGCCAGTTGTGAGTTCCTCCTAATTTTAGCTTTGCCAGATTCTTTTGGTTCTTGCTCCGAATCAGTCGACAAATCAATCTGTACAACATTTTCATCAGACACTTCATCCTCACTATCGCTTATCACTATTTCCGGCACTCGCAACTTCCGCTTTTTGTGCTTTTTCCTACGCTTATGCTCTCGTTTTGGGTCATAATCGTCATCCGAATCACTCAATTGAACAATTTCTGTAGGCTTGAGCGGCACTTTGGACTTGACAACGCCATCCTCAGAAGTCTCGATGAAACCATTAGACGAAACTACCACTTCTTGCACGATTATCTCCTCATCAGCTCGTTCGACAGGCTTAATCGTTTGTTTCCTCGGCAACCGCTGCTGACGTACAGGAGCATGAAGTATCGTAGTCTTGGCTATGAAGTTATGAAAAACCCTAGCTTGCAGAGCTTCTTTGTTCTTCAAAATCTTCTTGTCGATTTTTTGAACGGGAGGCTTTTCTTCCTTTTTCTGCTCAAAATAAGAATAGGAACTCTTCAGCACGCTCCTCGGATTGGCTTTTACCACCTTATTAGCAACAGTATGAGCAAGGGTGGCAACATTTTCCTTTTCCGGGTGCTTGACAACGTAATACATGAAACTTTTGTTCATTCTATTGTTTTTGTTGGTCATTTTGTTGGCCTTTACGTCATTCACCGTACTTTGAAGCACAGGAATCTGCTGCTGCTGCAACTTTAAGATCTGCTGGACTGGCTGCTCCCGCTCAATCAAAGCCTGAATTACGTGAGATGCTTCGTCGTGGGCTTCCGTGTCTCCCGTGACATGAAGGCCGTCCACAATGTGAAAGTCATCCAAGTCAGATTCGTTCTCATTCTCGAAATACTCTATGTGCTGATTTTCGAAACGACCATCGCTGTCTTCTGATTGGTGGCTTTCCACAGTGTTCTGTGTAGAGTCATCCAATTCTGCCTCGAAATGCTTATGCACATCCTCGTCTTCAGCCAGACCTGTGCACAACTGGTCGTTGTGTGAAGGCTCGTTAATGAGGAGTTCGTAGCGTGGCTGCTCCTGCTCGGTAGCACCCTCCGCTTCCTCGCTGCTGTTCTGCTCATCGTGGTCAGATAGTGCACATATCTGTGTGTAGTTCGGTGAATCTTCGGCATGCATTGATGAGTGAATTTCATCATTATGGATGGAGTGATCGCCGTCAACATCGTTGCTGTGATGCGACTGATGCTCAAGGAGGGCTTCGTCAAATGCCGAACTTGTCTCTTCGGATTTGTAATGAGCAACTGCTTCTATTTTATTGATGGGGAGGAGATTCTGTTCGATGATACCTGCAACAAGATATATTGACAAATTATTGCTTTCTATTTTAGCATGCTAACTTGACGGTGACTTTTTTATTTTGCAAAAACAATTTGTTAAACTGTAAGTTAAACAGAGAATAGTATATATCAATGGAAAACTTCGTTATAGTAAGAGTTACATAAAATTGGTAAAATTAGCAAAGTTGGTAGTGACGGCTGCTCATTACGAGACGATAGCGGAACCCAGAACATTTTTACATACTCCGCTCTCAGCGCATGCGCAATAGACCGGACCGTACCTCAGGGCCGTAACTAAGCAAACGTTTATTGTAGGCAAGCTCAGTAGAAAAACGATATATGTGACAAAAAATACTAATGCTACTGTATGACTACTGCATTTATCTCCGGATATATGATGTAATGTATTCAAACAAACAGGTAGGTATTCAAAAATAAATCCAACATTTTTTATTGAAACATTATAAAAATAAACAACTAAATGTTAAAATAAGAAAAATACAATACAAATAAAATGAGAACAGAAAACAAGATTAGAAAACACAATTCTAATTTAAAAAAAGTACATATTATTATGTAGTCAGCAGAACATTTTGCAAATCCCTATATATAAACATATGGAGTACCCAAAATACGAACGCCACTGCGTCATTTATAGCGCAACGATAAGCATATGCATTTATCAGTGAACACGGATTCAAATCCCACTGGCTGCAATGTTTTTTTTTAATTTCCAAATTCATGTAATTTGCTTTACTAGGTGTTTCTGTATTATTAGCAGTGTTAAGGTATTTTTTACTTATTTTGTAGAGAATTTTGAAGTCTTCAACCATAATTCTATCTGGCAAAAGTTGTTTTTCTTGCAGGGCGCCTTTCTGTATTAAAGATGTTGAAAACATTTTTTTTTTAACTTTTTTATTTTAAAAATGCAAAAATTATTTTAATTAGAATAAGACCACCTATGTGGTGCGTTCAAAAACTAGTAAAAACATATCAATATGTTAAAATAATACAATATAAACAAATAATTATATATTATTATGCGTAGTAACATGTGACCGTAGAATAAGGTTCTGTATTCACAGCCACGCTGTTTTGTAAAAATCAATATATTTAAAACGCGAAGCTTTTTTTGTCAGCTCGTAGTATAATCCTTGCATCAGGCCAATTTCGATAATTCTTTTTTTTTAATAAAAGCTACCATCGGGTAGGGTCGCAGAAGTATTTAATTTGAAGAAATTCTACCGGGAAAGAGATTGTAGCAAAAAATACCATAGTAGTGGAACAGGTAAGCTCTCAAAACCCCTCTTTGGTATTCTGCTGATTGTTGCAATGAACAAATGTATCAGCAATGAGCCCAAAGCAGTGAATGTACCGAGTGATTTTTAAAAAACTCAATTGCAGCAGGCCCTGGATAACCTGAATGTATGTATATGTGCGAGTTTATATCTACGGCCGGGGCCGTCTCTCGCTTCCTATTCGCCAGGCGTGTCTATCACGCCATTCCTCTTCTTGGAGACCTCTTGCTACCATTGTCTCTTTTATATCTTGTCTCCAGTTCCTTGGAGGTCTTCCCCTTTTCAATCTTTCTGGAGGAAACCAATTTAAAATTTTCTTAGGCCAGCGGTTTTCAGGCATACGTTGTACATGCCCATACCATATTAACTGCTTGGTCTCTATTGTTTCCACGATGGAGCTCTGAACGTTCATCTGCTGTCTTGTTCTTTCGTTGGTAACATGCTGGAGTCTAGATAAACCGCAACACCTTTGCCAAAAGTCCATTTCTACCGCACCCAATTTCAATTTCTCCCTCTTATTCAGTTCCCATGTTTCGCAACCGTAGGTGCAAATGCTTTCGACGATTGTTTTATAAATGGTCTTCTTGTTCTTTTTCATCACATTTTTACTCCATAGGACCGAATTCAATTGTCTAATGGCCCGTCTTCCCTGGCTTGCTTTATTTACAATATCTTTTTTACTTTTCCCGGTCTCCGAAAGTGTCACTCCCAAATACTTGAAGTCCCTACAATTTTTGATTATAGCATTTCCTAAATTAAGATCGTTTCCCTGCTCCCCTACAACCAGGTATTCGGTTTTTGTTAAACTGATCTCAAGTCCCCATTTTTTATACTCGTCTTCTAGTTTTCGTAGCATATAAGACGAGTCGTCTTCGTCTCCAGCTATCACGACTTGATCGTCCGCGAATAACAAGGTGTATAGCAGATCGTCAGCTACTGGTATGCCCATGTTTCGACATTTTAGTTTCCAAGATTTGAGAGCGACTTCAATATATATTTTGAAAAGAGTAGGAGCAAGCGAACAACCCTGGCGTAGCCCTTTTGTAACCTCAAACTCTTGTGACAGTTCTTTTCCAAGTCTGACTGCGCTAGTACATCCTTCATACAGATTTCTAGTGGCGTTGATATAAACTTTGTTGACACCAGCATTTTTCATACTCGTCCATAGCCTACCTAATGGGACGGTGTCGTATGCTTTCTGGAGGTCAACAAACGTTAAGTGAACAGGTCGTCCACGTGCTATCCTTTTTTCTATCAGGCATTTTAGAACAAATACTCCATCGATACACGATCTCCCGGCCCTAAAACCGTTCTGCTCTTCTGACTCTTGTAGAGTTTCTTCGAGTCTTAGTTTGATAACTCTTCCATATAGTCTAGCCATTGAACTGATTACACTTATGCCCCGGTAGTTCTTGCAGTCATGTCTATTGCCTTTCTTGTAGATTGATGTTATGTAGGCTTTCTTCCAGTCTAATGGTACTCCTTCGCCTAATAGGCATCGGTTAAACATGAGAGTTATTAGTTCTAGTAGTTTCGTCGGGCCGGCTTTAATCAATTCTATTGGAATGTACCCTGGACCAGGCGCCTTGCCATTTTTCATTGTTCTAAGTGCCTTCGTTATCTCTGCTATGTCCAGTTCTCTAGGAGTTTCCTGAATGTTACCGTCATTCTCTACCTGTTCATTGGCCCCCAAGAATTCGTTTCTGTTCTCCGTCAAAAGTGATTTGTAATAATCGTACCAGCTTTTTATTTGTATTAAACTTATCCCACTTGTATCTTTGTTTGAGGTTCTCATGTTTTTTAATATAGACCAAGCTTTGGTTGCCCGCGTGTTTCCCGTGCATTTATTAATCTCTGCACACGCTGTTTCTCATTGATCGTTTTTAGCTTTAGTTATAGCTTTTTGTGCCTTTTTGTGCCTCTTTTCTGTCTTGGCGGTATAGTTCCCAATCTTCTGGTGCTTTAGTTGACATCCATTTCCTATATGATTCCTTCTTTGCTGAGACTACAGTTTCAATGTGTTTTGACCACCATTTTGGCAAGCCCTTTCTTCGAGAAGATGCTTTTTTCTCTCCTAAAGCTTCGTGGGCTGCTTCATGTATGCATGTGTGAATGTTATTATACATTTCTTGTGGGCATGCGTCTTCTACCAATCGTAATTTATTGGCTAAGCGCAGTTGATACAGAAACCTTGTGGAATCGTCCTCTAATCCTGCCAAATTATATTTTGGTATTGTAGGACTTAAGATATTTTTCCCTATCGTACTTAATTCATTTTTATTGTTTTTTCTAAACGGAAAATAGATTTTAGATTCCAGGAGGTAGTGGTCTGAGCCACATTCGGCCCCTCGTTTCACTCTTACGTCCATCACTCTTAATTTGGAATCTTGTTTACAGATTATATAATCTATAATTGTCTTTAGTTGTCGTGTAGGTTGTGTCCAGGTGAATCGATGAATGTCTTTGTGTTGGAACCATCCGTTAGTTATTTTTAGAGAACTTTGGTGGCACATTTCAACTAGTCTTTCTCCGTTGTTATTTAAGATATCTTCTCCGTATTTGCCTACTACGGGATCGGCATCGCTCCCAGTCCTGCCATTGAAATCGCCCATTAATAATATTTCTTTGCGGTCACTTATTGAATTAAGCAACGTTGTCAGTTCCTCATAAACTGAATCCGATGGCAATACTAAAATGTATTGTATGTATATGTCAAATTCGAGGTTAGCAGGTTAGGTTTTGCGTCTAACTAACCTCGAATTTGACATAGACTTACAGTGTCACCAACAATACATTTCAGTATTGCCAACTGATTCAGACTATCCAGGACCCTGCTGCAATTAAGTTTTTAAAAAATCACACTGTATATGTAATATCAGTGGACCTGCTCCAACAGTTGTTAAAAATTGAAGTTAGTTTGTCGCCACTGCTGTATTACATTCATAGATATATAAGTACAAGATACGGCGTGCCGTTGATATAGTTGAACAAGACGTACCATCTATTTCTGTCACTCTCAATGCGTGAATTACGTATAGCGCTATCCTTTAGAGAGGTACTTGGACTCGCCATTGAGAGAAATTCTGATAAAATACATTTAACTCGTGTTACATGGTGCCAGAAATAGTCTTTTTGGTCTCAAGATGCTACAAAATGTAGAAAAGAAGTAATCGTATAAATAAACACAAATTAGAAAACATAACCTCAACAGGTAACACTTGATAACCTCACTCGATGAGGTGTGGGGGTGTGCAAGATATTCACTCGCTAACGCCTTTGAGTTTTACGGTTGATAATAATAGCCAAAGAGGATATATCCTCTTTGATAATAGCAATCAAAACCATTGCTAAAGTTCAATTTTCGAAGAATAAACTGTGAAATTGTATGACACTTCTGACGTTTTCATTTCAAAACTTCAAAATTAAGCGTACGAAACATTGTATGAAATACGTCTAAAGGGAGAGAGAAATAAAGTGATATAGATTAGAATGAAATGGGGGAAGGTACCGAACTCCGTGATATGTTATTTTAAGATTCGACGTACGTTTACATGTAGTGAACGTATCCTGTACTAATATATCCATGATTACATTGTTTTAAAAATGGAAACATTTTTATAATTAGAATAAGGCCATCTATGCGGTAGGCTAACAAGCTAATAATTCTAATATTTTGATTGATATTGGTAAGAACTATAAAATAAATCTGGTAGACATATAATATTTACTTTGTAATTCGTATTATTATATCTGTAATTAGCATTATTTGAACTTAAATCGTTAATATTTATATTTATTTGCAAAATTGGCCACTTGCTTATTTATTTTTTATTAGTACGAAAGAATTTTTTTCAGTGCCATTTTGGCGACCCTTGCCAATTGCGCCTGTAGGCGGGTGCCTACTCGGCCTATACCTAGTTACGGCCCTGTCGTACCTATACTGAATTTGACCCAAAATAGTTAGTTAATAACTTTCGCAAATTCAAAACCGGAATAAACGATTCGCCTTCGAAATCATGTACTTACTGAGGTTACTGTTGACCACTGAAGGAACTACGCCAATTATGTTATAAAAGCAATTGGAGACGCATGGCATACCATGAAAGTGTATCTGCGATCTAAATATAATTTTTTAAATTTCATTTTAATATACATATGACGTTTTTAACGCTATGTTTTGTTATTTCTAATGTCACAGAAAAAGGGTAATGAGTAGACTTTACCAATCTGTGCAATTAGACAAAAATCTCCGATTTTCATGTAAGAAGTGTGAAATGCAGGACAGCTTGTTGAAACACAATCTGAAATTCCATCCAAAATTAACAAAAAAGAGACTATGGGATCTAATTAAATCTTTTTGATCTGACAGAAAAAACCAAAGGTAATTGATGACATTTTGAGAAAGAACAGGCCATACCACTGTCAATACAACCCAATTGAAATGACATGGGGGTTTCGTAAGACTTATTACAATAAGCACATAAATTCTAAGGTACCATCTAAAGATCGTGTTCATCAGATATGTGGCAAAATGTCTGTGATCATTGTAAAAAACGTATTTCGGCTGACTGGACACAACATATGCGGAACATTTTGTTTGAAAATGTTCCTCCTTTTATTATTTCGCTCATAGAATCAGACTCTGAATCAAATTCAGACGAAGGTAAATTCTCTTCAGGAAATGATGAAAGTAGAATAAGGGCTCAACATTATTTGTCATCAAAATTATCATGAGAATTGCATATAAAATATCTCTCAAGAAGAAAAAAGCCTGACAAAGCTTACGGTAAGAGGATGCCTTAGCATGTTTCATTTTCAACACACTAAAATGGAAAAAATGGTACGATACGATAATTTCTAAAATAAGAGAACTCTACAAATCAGAGCATATGCTGGGATATGCCGATAACGTGGACAAAATCAGAACCTTATGAAGAAGTAAAGGGAATATGGACTTACATATCAACAAGCAAAAAACCCAGTACGAGAGATGGTGGAAGAAGCTTACCAAGACCGACAAACGGCTGTAGCACCAATGATAAATGGAATAATATACATAATATTCATACGATGTATTGTAAATTTGTCATATATATTGTTTTTACTGTCTATTTGCAAGAAAAATAAGTTATAAATTTTGTTAACCTCAGAACTGTAGTTTACAAAAAGAATAAAGTGTTTAAAAACCTTTTCATTTTAAAAACTTGTGAAAAAGCAACAGTGTAAGACCATAATTAACACAAATCATAACCTTAAAGGTATAAGAAATCACAGTAACATTTTAAAAACCTAATTTACAAAATATCTGTCCACATTTAAATACTTAAAAAACTGCCAGTTTACCATGCCCAAGCCTTATCAAGAAACATTTGGATTGGTGTGAATGATTTAAGACTACTTCAATGTATCGAGATCTGCAGCATATTCCTTGTCTTGCATCCAATTCATGGAGCTTCTTGTGAAATATATCAAATGTATGTCTCTCCTATTATCTTTGCATTTTTTTAATGAATTCTCATTTGTGATATGCAATCAAAGTTTAGCTTTACAGTTGATGTAAACTACTGGCATGTGTAATATTAGAGTTACTGATTAAGTAATCATTTTATAATTATTATGATTGTATTACAATTTATTATACATAAAGTCACACTAGGATAACCTGGGAGCACAGTCCCATTGGAATATGATAACCGTTTCTTGTAGCATTTAAGTGTTATTTAAAAAAAAATTGAAATCGAAGAAAAATAATTACCTGTAAAAATTGTTGATAACTTTTTTAATGGTATAGAGAATTACTTTTAAGTTTTGTACTCTAGAAATTCATTATCTTCGAGTAATCCATTTATAAAACTTGAGTGTCACTATACGAAGATCAAAACACCTTCTCATATAGATTGGTTTAAAATAAGAGATTTCACATAACTGTCACAACATTATTGCGTGAATATAGTTTGTACCTGTGTATTTACTAAAGAACACATTTTTATAACTCATGCCTTCTTTACTTTAAAGTTTACAGATCTTTTCAATAATTTATTGTACTCCTTTACACCTTGTGCTAAAGTTAAGTCAAATAATGTTACTGTAACATTCATGGTATTATAGTCTCCACTTCAATTAATATTCAATAGAACAGTATGCATATAAATTATAGGTACCTAACCTAAAAATGTAACGTCAATGTAGTGTTTCTTGTTCTCAAAATTTGTGCACATTTTTCAATATGGGACCGAATAAGGCAATTTTCATATACTTCCCATTGAAAAATATTTAAAAATTTTTGCTTTTATGAACCGCTCCGATACAAACCATCTCTACTTACGAGAATTTTTTTAATGACAACGTTGCACCAACTTGGAATTTAAGAAAGAGACACTCACCTGCTTTGCTATCAATTTCATTTTCAAGCGCCTGCTCTTCAAAAGTCATTTCACTTTCATCTTCATTCACCTGTAGTTCATCACCACTGTCTTCAGGTGCACTTGTTTCATCTAAAGCTGTATCGATGTCTGGCAAGATTGTTTCTTGTTCATGCAAATATTCTTCTTTGACAAAAACATGAACATCTGAATCTAGCTGTGATTCTTCAGTATTGTTTTGGTCAGGTTCGGGTACTTCTGCAGGATGCATTTGCGATGGATCACTTTCCATTTCGTCTTCAAGCGGTAGAAGTTCGATCGATTCGGGAACACTTTCGTACTCACCATTTTCATTTGGTCTGAAAAAATTTACAGCTGTCAAATACTGATTACTGCAAGCACAATAAGTACACTTACCGCAACCTGTATCGGAACCTCTGAACATTCCCTTCTTGATCATACGCAACTTCAAAGGCATACAACTCATCGGAACCTTCGATTCTATAAATGTCAGGTTGCCCACCAATTGTACACATACTACTTATTGTTGGTTGGTCTTCGGCCGCCTCTGCATCATTGTCATTGTTGCACACGGTTGTAATATCATTTAAGTCATTCAAGATGGCTTCGTTTGTGGTTTCCAGCACTGAGAAATACTGAGTATCGTTACTGCTCTCGTTAGCTGTCAAGTAGGCTTCGTTGTTGTTTTCTGTTAAGGTGTCGTTCGGATCGCCTCTGTAACTTAACGCAACTTGAACTTCTTCCTGGTCCCAAACCACTCCATCTTCAACGAGCACCGTTGTATCGAGCACACTCTCCCCTTTGTAGTTATCATTTTCGGCAAATGGGTACTGAGTTGACATAATTCTCCGTTAACTAAATCGCATTAGCTACGTTAACAACAGCTTTACAGTATGCACGTACAAGAAACTTACCATTAAGTATGCAGTTATAGAATAAAATTAAAATAGTTCGTGGTTAGGTTAAGTCGGGATATTAAAATTGAAACCTTCCGTATACACCTTTTTACAATAATAACATGAAGAAACTTATATGCTATGAAGCGCTTGTTTAAAAAAATTTACCTAATGTGTAGAAAATGTTGCTGCAAAAATCTTGTTGACAGTTAAAGTTATTTTTGGAGCACGCAAATAGCGTCTGTAAACCTTTTAATATGTGAGTGAAACGGTTAGATACGTTTCCTAGAAGTTAAAGTAGTGAAGAACAACTCGTCAGAAGTAAGTTAACATATTAATGGTTCACAACGTACCCATCTTACTTAAAAACTGGTTTCTGAAAGGAGGATTCACAAATTTAGGAATCGGATCTAAATTTCTTGATGTAGTTGTATTCCTTGTATTAAAAGAAGATTTTAAGCAATTATTGCGTTCTAGCACAAACGTCTTCTGCTAGAAAAGTAAAATTTACGTCGCAGATGAGTAAAATTTAACTATAGTAAAGGCATACCATCAGCCAATCACGTCATCGTAAATGACGTAATTAGAAGGTATCTGTTCTACCAAACCAGAAAAACAAATAATAGTTCTCTATAAGCCGTTCACGATCTTTTTAGGTC
Organism: Agriotes lineatus; assembly: GCA_940337035.1. Classification (NCBI taxonomy): domain Eukaryota; kingdom Metazoa; phylum Arthropoda; class Insecta; order Coleoptera; family Elateridae; genus Agriotes; species Agriotes lineatus. Next base: position 35,836 of record CALNHX010000771.1, on the reverse strand, counting down.
AGGTGAGGCTATGAACATCTAGTAATTTTGTTGGCAGAACCTTTGTGGCAACTAAACTCCCTAATGGAAATTGACACTTTATGTGTTAGGTTAGGTTGTTTTCAGTTTAAGGTTATATTTTCTGAATAGGTACATTGTTGCCGGAAATTCTCTAGTCTCCACATCAACTCGCATTCTTTTAAATTTGGACTGTTGTTTTTAAATTTAAAATAGAATCGTTTAATGGAAATTTTTTGTTGTAACAAAGTTATTTTGGGCATTTTGACTTTTCCTTTGACGGAAATGAAAATTATTTTTACACATTTGATAAATCATTTTTACTTTCTTACGAATATTAAAATAATAAATCTGGCAATGTGGTGGCAAGTAAATGTCGAACAGACACTGACAGAAAAAAAAAATTGCATTCGCTACATCACCGAATCAGTTAGTCCAACATGAAAAGAAAAGATCATAGCCAACTCTGTCCCAAAAAGGTCGTGAACGGCTTACATATATAATAAGGGCGTAATCAATAGACTATTTCCCTCATACCGTATAGTCTGTTCACTAAACATAAAAACACAAAGTGGCCTTTGATTTCTAAAATTTCATGAGTGTACTCCCAAAATGCATCTTTTGTCTAGGAATGTACTTACAAAAAGTTACTAAAACAAATAGGTTAAAAGTGTGACATTTAATTAGTATCTGTCATAACTACTTTTAAGGATGTTAAACAAATACTGTGTTGGATAATATTGATGTAGAATTTATTAATAGTTATTGTTATTACATTTTATAAAACCTTTCAGAATTTCCAGAATAATTATGTACTTTGACACTGAAATAATGAGATTTATTAATTGTCATTTTTAAATTCCAAGTCAACTTTATGCAGGTGTGGAAACCTTTGCAAAACAAAATACAGAATCCCTAGCACAACAATTTTACATATATGCCAACTTAAAAAAATTAAATGTTTTTGTGTTTACTGAATGGCCTATACGTGTTTATACAGTGGTTGTAAATGATTGTAGGTTCAGAGGGCTTTAGAAAACTAAAATAATTTGCCGTTTTACTGTAAATGTATTCGTACTATAAACTACTGTCAGTTGTTTGACATGTTAACATTTTTTCTCGCTATCAACCTATTACTTCCTTTTACCATAAAGGAAGTATTGGATTCACCCCAAAAATTCGAAATTGAGTTTTCAACAGATCTTTACGTTTTGGAGTCTCCTGAAACCAAAAAACATGTTGTTATTCATTGGTCTGTCTGTCTGTCTGTCTGTCTTCCTGTGAAGAGAATATCTCAAAAACGAAAACAGCTATAGCGTTGAAACTTTATATATAAGTTTTGTGTACTATGTAGATGCGACAGCAAGCTTTTGAAGAAAATCGCATAACCGGAAGTAGGTGTTTGATCTTGTGATTTTTCAGTTTTTTTCGATTTTTTCAAAAACGGCTCTAACGATATTTTTCAAACTATAAATTTTTATTACATTATTAATTTGTATTGATGTGAAATAGGTGATTTTCCAGTTGAATACTTCTAAAATGGGTGTCTTTTGTTTCTTTTTTCTATTTTTTTAATTAACTCCTATTTTAAATAGAACACCCGGTATATTATTACATTTTTGAATTCATTTTGAAATTTTAGAGAAAATTTGTCTTTTGAACTAACGCTCTATTTTGTACCATTTTTGTAGAATTTGTAATTTTTGAATTTTTTTGACAAATGCTTAAAAATTAAAAATCAAATTTTTGGCTAATTATAAGATCACTGTAAAAGGAAGTTGTGTGAGCGTATCACATCAGATTTTTTACTTGTTTTTGTGTTGGTTATCTGTGACCGAAATTTCAACTTATTCTTGTTGATTGGTATGACAATAAAAAATAGGCTCATTATTTTTACAGTAATAGTTTGGTGTTTATGACGATTTGACAAAGGAGATTTTTAGATAAAGGTTAATGCAAAGTGTCAGTGAATGAATAGTAATTTACGTTACAAGTATAGAAAGTGGAGCTTTTCAGTACGAGTGAGATGTTTCCGGAAGAGGCCGTTAGGCCGAGTCCAGAATTTCGAGACGAGTATGGAAAAGCCACTTTCATAAGAGTTTCGTATAATATTTTTTCGTACTTTAGCATACAAAACGGAATAATCAATTTATCCTCTCATCTAAATTTGCCGTAAAATTTATTATTAATTAAAAAGGTACACTTTGCGGTATTCGTACGGCAAAGTAAAACTACACTAGGTGACTCAGTTTGAAACCCAGCGATGTGCTTGCTTCTTTAGCATGTATCTGCAGCGCTGCCTCCTTCCCCCGAGGAGACTCGAATGGGTATGTAAGGACAATACCCGGGCCGTCCAAAATGTGATTTCTGCCCAGTGCTCTGAATGTCAACGTGAAGAAATTCAAGCAAGCGCGGATAAACGGCGGGAGTAACTAAAAATACGTGCGCATTGCGGCGAAATAAAAATCGTATCTGTGTATCGCAGCCCTCGAGACATCGACGACCACCTAACAGACCAAACGCCCACCATCATCGCCGGGGACCTAAATGCTAAACATTCCAGCTGGGGCTCTCAAATATGTAACAACGAAGGCAACAGACTGTACCTCCACACAGCAGTAAGTAACATTGCAATAGCAAAGTCGCAGGAACCCACACACGTTCCCTACAACCACCAACACCAGCCAGATGTCCTGGACTTCACCTTAATGCGCAACATTCCGTACAGATATGAGCTGGAAGTCATCCAGGACCTCAGCTCGGACCATCTGCCTGTGCTAATAACCCTCGATGCAGACGTCACAAAAGTTACATTACAAGCGCAGAGCAAAATAACAGACTGGAAGGGGTTCCACGAGCATCTTCGCCGGAAGATAACAAACAGAAATCCACACATCAACAGTCCAGAAGACATCGGCAGCTTAACACCAAAACCAGCCTCATAAGGACCTCCAGGAAAAAACTGCCAGATTAGCTGAGGAACGAAATAACGGAGAAACGCAGACTCATACGGCGATGGCAACTCACACGAGACTCGGCGGTGAAATGACAACTAAACGCTAAACAAGATGCTCTGAAGGAAGCTATTTGAGAATACAAAAACCAGCAGTGGAACACATACGTCAACAACATTATGGAGCAAACAGATAACCTAGACCAAGTTTGCAAGAAATTAACGAAAAGCAAAATGTCCGTCTGTCCACTAAATGGTCCACAAGGCTCTGTGTACGACCCTGCTGGCAGAGTAGAAATATTCGCAGACGCTTCACTCCAAATCCTATTATGGACCAGGAGCACCAACATGGCGCGTCTTCAAGTGCAGCAGATGCTCCAGACAGAACCGGCGGCCGACCTTGAGCTTAGATTTGGATGTTGGTGGAGCTGGAGCACTGCCCGTTGGTCTTTGCTTGCCTTCCTCGCTGTAGCTGCCCGGGGCTGCAGAGTTGTCGACTTCCATATCGCTTTCGTCGCTGCTGGAACTACTAGTGGGGTTGCCCATCTTCGAGCGTTTGTTTCTTTAGGACGTGCTGGCGGTTGTTTTTGGCCTCTGCATACGACTTGTGGCAGGCTGATGGTGCACTGAGCGTAAATCTTTCTCCATCGCTAACGCTGCGCTGCTCTGGTCTTGGATTGTGGCCATTACACTTGAAGTAACGTTAGAAAAAATATTCTTTCCTGAAAAAGTCCAAGGTGGAGTTCCATAAGTATTATACTCTGCCATCCTACAGAGAAATATAAGTGGCCATCAAAGGACTGGCGTCAAGTATCAAGGCCGACGACGTGACAGAAGAGCTGACCGGCATGGGCTATTCCACAACATACGTCATCCAGCAACAAGAGGAAGAAAGACAGTTATCCAACACTTTCCTTGTGTGTCTGAAAATCTTACCGTTCACGAGAGAACTCTACAACGGGACCGTTCTACTGCAAACGAGCCAAAGTCGAGGCTTTCAAATCGAAGGCGAACAGTGCTTCTGCTGCCAACGGTTTGGGCACTCGAGCCTAAACTGCAGATTAGAAAAATCATTATGCAGCGGACTGCAAGAAGAGCCCACCTGCGTAAACTGCAACGGCCCACATCCGGTCAACTATAGAAAATGCCTAGCTTACCAGGCTAAGTCGACACAGAAGGCGCTTGCGAGGGCCCCGCCACTAGTGGAACTAACAGCGTCAGCAGCCTCACAAGCACGCACAGAAGAGGTCAAAATAAACCAAATGCAAGGCAGGAGGAAGAACAAAAAGAAGCAACCAGCTCCGACCACCAGGTTAAGCGGCCCCACACTAGTGGCTGTGTGCCACTGCTACTAACGCCGAAATCCTTCCAGCTGAAATCCAAAGGGCGCGCAACGGCTACCGTCTCCAAGACTGCTGCAGTCGGCCACAGAATTGCTGTGGCCCTTAAATCCATCGCCGCCAAGAAAATAGCCTCGGCTCTAAAGCTCCCACCAGCCAGAAGACCGCAGCTGCACAGCTCAAAATAGCTACCATCGTCCTAACAGCACCAGAAGACTGTATCACCTCCCTGGGGGTTTCATAATCCACTTGGACAAACTGGCCCAATGGTTAACAAAATAACAAACGCATACAAGGAAGGAAAGTATCATCGGGCTGCTGATCGCAGCAATTAGAGACATAATCATCCAAAATGTATAATACTAGAATGCAAACAAGATCTAGAAAAAATGCAATTGCTGCAGTAGCTGCAAAATTTCTTAAAATCACTCAACGTGTACGTGGCGATGCTCAACGAAACGTATCTAACAGCTAAAACGTCTTGAAAATCGCCAACTTCTAAACAGGACCGACAGACCACAAATCCTGGGAGCTCCGACCAAAAAAGGCACAGCTATCCTTTTAAAAAACAAGATAGTTGAACAACGGCTCGCGTTTCCGAATACTGAGCTGGAGGCCACGGCCGTCAAAATATCCTGTAGAAATCTCAGCATATCGACAGTCGAGAAGACCATTAGTCACTAAAAACATAGATGACCTCATAGTCAACAACGACCTAACGCTCTTAGCAAGGGACTTAAACGCTAAACATCCGGAGTGGGGCTTGCGAGCGAGAAACACGGAGGGACTGAGGCTCTACACGCACACAGCGGGAGAAAATTATGAGGTGGTTGGTCCAGCCACATCCCTGGCTACCCAACATTCCAACCAGACGTTCTCAACGTTCTTATTGCCAAGAACTTTCTATTTCACTATGAGCCGGAAACTGTGGAGGACCTGAGCTCGGACCATCTCCCATTGCTGATCACTGTGGCTGCAGATCCGAGACAAACCAGGGTCACACAATCAACTAGGCAAATCAGCAACTGACGCCTCTTCAATGAATATCTTCACAGGAGTATCCGAGTGGACAATCATGACATCAACTCTGCCTACAAAGTTGACAATTGCGTCAACAACTCAATACATTAAAGTTGCCTAAGATGACGCCACGCTAAGCCTAGATTACAAGCGCGGAGCGCAGAAGCTTCCAACGTACCTAAAAGCAGCAATTAAGAAGATGCGCAGTTGGCAAATGACAAAGGATCCAGTTATCAAACGTCTGAAAGCAAAGCAGAAATCCCTGAAACAAGCCCCGAGGGAGTTCTGCAATGACAACTGGAACGGGTACGTCAGTACCACCCTGCAAATGTAGGAAACGTCTGCCAGCTCAACAGGGCACCAACAAGGAAAGACGGCTCCCGTGCCCGCTTTAAGGTCCAAATAGGCTCGTATACAACCCCAGGACCAAGCCGACATCTTCGCGGCTATACTCAGAGGCAAACACACCAGCCAGACCAGCGTTCGACTTCGGAGACTACTAGCTGGAAACCCCGATAAAAAAATCTCGGTTATTGCATCAAAGGAAATAAAATAAACTATCCTACGTCAGATTCACCCCAAACGCAGCGCTGCAAAACATCCAGAAGCTGTTCAACGGGATTCTCACGTACCGGCACTTCCATACGCTCTGGAAGGGAGCAATCATCATCTTGCTTTCCAAACAAGGGAAGCGAAAAACATACCCGAATAACTACATGCAAATTTTTCTGCTACCAGCCCTAGCAAAAATCTTTGAGAGAAAGAGTCAGCGCCCATCTGCAGTTCCGCCTGGAGCAATTCGGCGTAGAGCGGAGTATTCGACGATGCTGCAACTTCTTAAAATGGTAGACGATATAGCAGATAACTACAATAGGGGTGAAACGACTGCTTACGTTACACAGAAATGGATTTTGGATAAAGTATGGGTTAAGGACCTCCTCGTCAAGCTGGCGAACGTGCAAAACCTGCAAACCGTGTATATTCAACTTCTGAACAGCTATTTCAAGGGCAGAACATTCGTAATTAGTGTGAACGAGAAGCTCGCCGACCCACACCAGCAGCAGCAGGAGTTCCACAAGGCGGACGCCTCTCACCAGTGTTGTTCAACGCCTATACAAACGACCTACTCTGTACAAATGAGGTCAAATGCATTGTATACGCAGATGTCATGCCGTACAGCTCTAGAGCTCCAGAAGCGGCAGTGAGGAAGATGTAGCGTCAGCTAGATCAACTTCTAGGTTGGTACGGAAGATGGCCACTCAATTTCAACGCAATAAAAACCGAGAAGCCATCGCCTTCGAGCGAAGGAAAACCGGAAGGATTTGAACCGTGAAAGTACAGCAGCGGAACGTACCATGGAGCAGCGCTGTCAAGTACCTCGGCATCACAATATATCGTCATTTAACGTTCGCAAAACACGTTAAAAACGTCACCGTTAAAGCAGGCCTAGCGAGGGGAATGCTGTACCCGGTGCTAGTATGTCACGAGGGTATCCCTCTTCAGTTCGGGCTCAACACCTATAAACAGTATATTATAACTTACGCCCCACCATCTGAATGGCTTACCTATTAGCAACTAACCGCAAGCAACTGGAGATTACCCAGACAGCCACGCTGAAAAGAGTAACTGGCGCCCCATGGTACATCCGAAGCGAGACATTAAAGCATAGATTATGCATAGAATCAATACTTGACCATGCTAGAATGCTGGTCTAAAAACTATTCCACAGAACCGAGCATTCCAACCTGCCTGCCATCCGTGCAATCGCACCAGTTGCAGAAACGCAGTAACAAAGAAAACGTAGACCAAGAAGACTTATAGAACATCAACCAGGCCGCAAAAGGCAAAAATCAGCAAGCAGTAAAAACCTAAAAGCTAAAGCTGAATTTTAAAGGGCTCTAAGAAGGTCCCACATACCGTCTAAGACACTTGAATCTTTAGCTCAACCCGAAAAGACCCCCAGGGTCCAGGAATCATCCCGAGGCCCTGAAACTTGTACACGATATATTATCGAGCAGGGGGGGGGGGGGCTTAAAAATAATGATTCCAATATAACCTTTACCTATACACCTTTGTTTGTAAGCACTTTGTTACAGGCTAAATCTCCTTTAACGACAACGCTCTAATTAGTAATAGCTTGATACAGAATAAAAACTACATTACAAGGGCGCTAGTTTGTTTATCGCATAAACGGAACTGTACGACATGACACTAATTATCTAAATAACTAGCGCTCAAAATAACTCATATTGGGAAAGAATTACATAGGACCGCTGCCCCAGCCCGAAACAAAAGGGGTGCTGGTGTCGCTCAGTAGAGCTGGGGGTGGTTCAATACGAGACTACACAAGGCAACGGTTTAATAAAAGAGAAGCAGAACTTAAATGCCAAGGCACCATCACATTTCTAATAGGATAAATACACAGGTGAGCCCACTGAGAAAAGTGGAAGCAAATGGGTACACCTTCAGTCTCGGTAGTGTTTGATCGACCAGCCACGAACAATAGCGTTGAACTTACCTTGCAGAACAACTCTTGTGCAACTTTCTAAATTCATTTTACAAAAGAAAACACATACAAAATTGCATGCAAATTTCGTAAACATCGGACAAAAAAACACAGTTAAATAAAAATGAACTGTATTTACAATAATATGTAAATGGACCATGGTTTAGTAAGTAAATGTAACGAAATGAGTTAGAAAGGGTTAGGTTATAATACGTAACGCTTTAAACTAGCTAGACAGAGTCATTTATATAAGAGTAGGAACCTGACCAGGTAAAACTGCAACCCAAAATACATTTTACTAAGCATACATTGCATTTTGGCATTTCAGAAGCTATCTATGTTTTATTTGCATTAAATAATATCAGAGGGATCACGTTAACCTTTTTATTTATATTTTGTGTTGCATCTTTACCTGGTCGTACTCTTACGTGAATGACCCTGTATGCGGTAAACTTGACAAAAATTAAATGATATGACTCGCAAACGGTAGCAACATTGACTATTCAAAGTACTGACTCAAACAGTAATACTTGACGGTGAACAAATAAACGTTGCTCAAATGTGATACATACTTCAATTTCCAAAACGTGAGGTTAAGTAGGAACATAAAATCTGACGGTAATTAATTGATTCGACATATAGACATATATACATATTACATATATGGTGCCTACGGTACAGATAATTTATAAAAAACCCAACAGATGGCGCCAAAGTACGTTGGCCTCTCTATGTTGGCCTCAGAATCATGTCAGAATCACAAAAATTATACAAATGTGGCGGGCCGCGTAGAGACGTCAGTCTCGCAACTAATCCAGGAGGCCATATGCTGACGACAAACTTGCTTCGGGTTGCTATCGTTAGGAGCGCATAGTCGCGGTCAATGCTCAACGCACCGTGATGCCAACCTGACATGTTTTTGTAACGATTTTAAACAATTGTAAATATAATTGTATTTATTTGTCTAAAACGTACATGTATAAAACTATTACAAATAGATATACCATGTGCCAGGCAATTTTTGTGTTAAAAAAATCCATTAGAATTGTTGGCTATTGACTATATAAGTAATTCAGTAACAGGTCAATTTGGTTTTAAGAATGTTCTATTTCGGAGAAGCATTAAAAGTTTTCCAATTGTTTCTTCATTCTTCCTCACCTGAGAAGTTTATTGTCGCAGTTTTCTGGCAACTATTCGAAAGGGCTTTGGACATGTGTTAGTCATTACTTAGTTTGTAAAACTCTCTGTATGCTGCCGCCGATAATCTATGACCGGGAGGAGGGAAGGTTTTTAGCTCAGGGAGCTAAGGAAGGATAGTGTTTTTTGGAGTGCCTGAGAGGAGGCACATTGGTTGATTTAATTGGATATTCAATAGCTTTGTATGTGAACTGCCCTTCCAGACTGCAACGCGGTACTCTGCTGTAGAGTAAACAAGAGCTAGTGTAGTAGTTCGAAGAGTTTCGGAGTCTGTGCCCCATGATGTGTCAGCTAATTCTAGATAAGGTTTGCCCTTGTTCGTAATTTAGAGCTCCATGTTCCTGAAGACGACATTTAGTTTCTGATTCGAGTACATGTTGAGGTGGTGGGAAGCACTGACTTCTGCTTTTAAGGGATTTGGTCATAAAACCCATTCGGTGAAGTTAGAATCTGTAGTAAGATAGAATTTACAAGAACACTTTATTTAACTTTATTTGCACTTGAGTAAGTTTGTTACAGTATAAAACGCTCACTAAGACCCCCAATGAATGTTCGTAGCAGTGCTCGCCCCTGCGTGTCCCTGTCAGCCCTAATGGCTCCAGCTAAAAATTCAATCGGGTGGGGGAATCGAACGTTAGGGCACAGTTCAGGGCGAGATACCATGATAGGGGTGGTTGCTGGTAATTATTTATAGACAAATCGACGGACGCCACGACTTTTAAGATGGCATGTCTAACTTCAACTAACGACTGGCCAAAAGCCGAAATCCAATCGCTGACGAGTTGCGTTGTACCCCAGGACTCGTCTCACGACACCGACGTTCACACCTACCTTTTCGGTGTCCTTTTCTCATTTGGTTGGGCCCTGTACACACGAGTATACACAACACAACCAGAATCTTAGTTCATGCCAATTTAAATAAATACACAAATAAAATGCAAGAAGTAAATTAAAATAGGATGGTCTATTGATTCAATATCTACACACACATAAAAGTTTGGACAAGTAGCATGTAATAAAATCGGGGTTAGTCAACAGTTTTACAATGAAATTACTAAGTACACGGGGACAGTACGTCCACTACATCTGCAGATACCTGAGTCTAAGAACAACCCTTCTTAATGCCAAAGTAGGCTGCTAACGGTTCCCGGAGTCAGATTACCACAGTGCCTGTATATCAGGCTTCGTAAATACAAAATAAACGGTACCTAATTCAACTAGCACGGTACAGAATGATATGCAATGTACAATCAATATTCAAAAATGCGCACAGCACTTTCTTAAACACGTAACACTTTTAGAACTATATTTACAATACCTTATTTGATGGCGAAGGAGCCCAGCAACTGAAGTCCTGGTGCTGCAGTCCGGGAGACCTCGCCTAGGGTATTCTGTGATATAACCTAAAGATACTGAAGAAGATAGCCCCAAAATGCCTGAAGAAACTGCACTGGAGCAACACCAGTTGCGGGTTGAAGCGGTCTAAGTGTGATGTCCCCGAAGCGGGTACACGGAACGAAGTCATAAGACGGTAAGGCAGATTTCGAAACGTACACGTAAGCCTTTTTAATGGAATCCCCAGGACAATAATCCGTCCGAAGACGCATTTAAAGCTGCCACTTTACGATAAACGGGAATGTTCAGGCTTACAATGAGATGCGGTGCTCACGACCCTTAGCAACAACCCCAAGCACAACGCGTGCAGTTCGAGACACAATAAGGCTGGGAACTATTACTTGAAACGTTCATTAAACGATTTCTAATCTACGGAAAGGCACACCGGCAATTAACGGAAGCACACACAATAAATTTGAAGCGGAATTACAAGGCTCCCCTGATCGCAACGCGAGGCGACCGGGGGGAGTCGACACACACGTCTGTTATAGTTCAGAGCTCGGTGAGAATTGCCTTAGAAAAATCGCGGGCAATTCTGCGATTGCCCCACGTCGGAAATGCATCTCACTTTTACCACGACAAACTGCATTTTCTGTTGCACAATCTCGAAGGATTGCACCACTGAACGAAATATGTCTCAATAACTCGCGGCGCCTACTTGTCGCCGTAAGAACAATAAAGGAACGATAACGGACTACGTCACTACAACCGCTGCAGATAGAGCAAAGAACAAGGAAAGTTCCAGAATAAACACAAGCTACATAAGCGATTTACAGGAAGCTTAAATGTATCGAACAACAAGAATGAATACTAAGAAATCCAGAAGCTAAAACTGTTTGTTTCAGAACGAAACAAAGCATAAATTCATAAATGAAATTCGGCGAATATGCCTGAACTGCAGTGTTCATAAACGCCCTACGCGGAAACAAATATCTGACAGAGTGAAGGTTTGATAACATTACTAAATTTGGGCTTAAATAAATCGGAAAAGGGCTGAAAAGTTGCGGAAATAGTTAGGCTAGACAGATTGTTCTAACAAGTTGCGTACGGGGAGTTAATCAGAAGCTGCCTGAAAGAACCTGGCAGTACTTAAGGTGTAGTATATACGTTTAAATGCAGCAAACAGCATTTGCATTCTCAGAGACGCCTTCTTCACAAAGCAAGTACGTTAATTACGTCGCACTCCAAAGGTGTATCCGTTACGATAACTTGACATTAGATGACTCAGAGTCGCAGGTATCAGCAACCAAATATTCCCCAGCAACGGGTGTGGTTATTTTCCACGTATCACGCCTTTCAAGATGGGATGACGTAAGCTAGGGGGTGGTTTATTCAAGAGTACACAGCAGTCAGCGGGCACCGAATTCCAGGTAATTTAAATGCGATAAAGGTTTGCGAGCTCGCAAGAACGTGCATCTTAAGCGAATAATACAGATGCAAATTGTGCAAGCTTAATGGACGCGAATATGTATAGAGTCGGACTGAAGCAGATCAACTTCAAACGTTTTTAATGTTACGTTATTATGAAACCTTTATCTTGACTGTCTTTTAAAGGGCAAATATTTTAACGCTGTTTTTGATATTGATTTATGTATGTACGAGGGTAAATTGAAAAGTCTCCGGCCTAGACAAGAAAACAAAAGAAAATCATGTAAACAGTAATTTTATTTTTCAACGTAATCCCCGTCAAGTTCAATGCACTTGGTCCACCTATATTCAAGTGCTCTTATTCTGTCCCTATAAGCCCTTTCATCCAACTGGTCAAAATAGACATTTGTGGCAACAATCACATGTTCATCGGACTCGTACTTCTTTCCAGCATGAAATTTTTTCAAGTTTGGAAATTAACTAAAATCTGAGGGGGCTAAGTCCGGCGAGTAGAAGGCATGGGGTACCAATTCAAACCGCAATTCATTAATTTTTGCCATGGCAATAACTGACTTGTGACAGAGGACATTTTCCTGATGATACAGAATTTTTTTCTTTGCTAACCCGCATCGTTTTTCATAAATTTTTTCTTTTAGCTGGTCAAGTAGGGTAGCATAGTATGTCCCGTTGTTTGTTTTACTTTTTTTAAGATAATCCACAAAAATAATACCCTTGGCATCCCAAAAAACTGAAGCCAAAGCTTTTCCGGCCGACGGAACTGTTTTGGCCTTTTTCGGAGCAGGTTCTTCTTTGGCAGTCCATTGCTTCGATTGCTGCTTCGTTTCAGGTGTATAGTGGTGAATCCACGTCTCATTCATTGTAATAAATCGTCTCAAAAAATCTACTGGATTGCGTTTAAACAAGTCCAAACACTCCCCCGAAACTGTTTTGCGTGTCAGCTTTTACGCCGGTCATTTAAGACAATTTTATGAATTTTTTCGATAATTTCTGTTGTGGTGGCTGTTTTTGGTCTTCCTGAACGCGGTGCATTTTCTGTACTCCTGCGACCACGTTTAAAGCCCGGAACCCATGTTTTAACTGTGGTGTATGAAGGGGAAGATTCGCGTAATGTGTCGTCTAGTTCAGCTTTTATTTCTTTTGGGGCTAAACCATTAAGATGAAAATATTTAATAACTGCACAAATTTCAACTTGCTCCATGCTTACAGCATGCAAAACCTTAGCAACTTTGACAGCCTGTCAAACAATTATTATTTTACAGAAATTTTTGTTATTCCAGAGCCAGACTGATAAATATTGAAACAATATAACGCCGTAAAAACATTACGCAAATTTGTATCCTATCTGAGTTAAGCCGTTGACTTTTCAATTTATCCTCGTATGTACGTATTTGCGAACAGTTCCAGCTATCTCGCAAGTAGGTTTTTCTAGGAGTTAATTCTAGTTTTCTTTGATATTATTTCGGTTTTTACATGTGTTTTAATAGTATATTATGATACGAGTTTTATAAGAAGCATTTTGTAGCACGCACGGATTTAGGGTACGACGAGCGAAGCGAGGAGTGCCCTAAAGGAGTAAGTGCTACAAAATGCCTTATAAACGAGGTATCATACAGTATTTTATCTACTTTGCCACTTTTTTAAGCAAAAAAATGAAAATTTTTAGTATTTTTATTATAGCATCGCTTTGTGTCTATTACGATACGCAAACGCGTTTGCCCCAGTACGAACGCAAAGAAGATAAAGTCTGTTATTAACGTAATCGACTGATCTATGTTCTTGTTCTTGTTATTCTTTCTCTTATGTTATGCCAGGTGTGGTTCTATGTTAAATCTACCAATTTATTGTTATAATAATTATAAACCGTTATTTGTAAACTTTTGCTAGGCGCTAATGGCCCATAGATGTCGAATGGCATTTTTCCTTGCTCATTAATAGAGTAAAAAGCAAAAAGTTGTAATTTGTTGTTAGTGCCATAAAACAAAAGCTAATTAAAAATGTTTAAAGCCATTTTAATAAAATGTGCTTCAACTATAAAACAACTTTAATAGGGTAAATTTAGAATCCAAGCAATAATTACGAATCTGTATTATTTAAAACACAGGTGTTTCTCTTGTCGAGTTGATGCGATGTGTCCTACACCGATTTTTATAATTTTTTCATTTTATTTCGTCCTCCAATTTGTTGCAAACGGATAATTAATTTTTAGGATTCCAATACGCTTCGGTTCCGTAGTTGCACTTGGTGCTCTTTCAAAAATAACTCTTGATGATTGGATTTAGTACTTACTGATTTCAGTTTAATTGATATAGTGCACGTAAAGCAGTGAATCTCATCATTATCAAATGTCACATTAGTTGCTAAAGCATATGCATTAATGCGTGTTGCTTATTATGAATTTATGAATAATAACATCATTTCTACTTTCTACAAATGTATAATAGGTAAAGTTTTTATTGCGATTCGCCAACTTTTTATTAAAAATTGGGAATGATAAATATCCTTCGGCAAGACACGATATAATCAGTGTTCCTATTTCTATTAACTGCGAAGTATTCCTTATTGGTATGCCAGTTTATAATTATTATGCGATACATTTCGGCGATCCGTACATAGGGTTGTCATATTTGAAAATCACAATTTCGGGACAAGGACACGAAAAGGGCGGAGGGGGAGGGGGGAGTGTCTTGTGCAGAAAAGGTAATTCATTACTTTAATTTTGTAACAGTTTTTATTTCTTCGTAGTTAATTTTACCAATACTAGAAAATAAATACTAAAGAAATCCATTAAACTATTTATTTTTCCCAAATAATAATAATAATAAATAAATAATAATAAAATACATTTTCTGTTCATAGTTTATTTATGGGTTTTATTAATGTATAGAAAATCGTTTATTAATGTCACCTGTTACTAAATAATTTTTTATTTTGTAAAATCGTTTATTAATGGCTCCTATTAATAGATAACATGAATGTCAAAACTTTAAGTGTCAAATTTTTGTCATGCAATAAAATTAGATTTTCTCCAATTTAATAAGATATGATCGACGAAAAATTATGGTAACTAACTCGTGTGTTAAGCGGTGATTATTAATCTCGACAATTAACGAGTTCGCTCATTAACACACTTTTTTGTTAAATAATACGAAGCTCTAATAGAAACGTAAATTTCACAATATAATAATTGATCGCCTATTAAAAAAACGCCTTTGGAACCCAGATTCTAGAATAGCGAATAGCTATTAGTTATAGTTACTAAACAACTTGTTGTAAATTATATTTGAGGTATTGAATCAGCATTTGCAGAAATCGGTCAACATAGGTAAAGCGTAACATTTTCTTCGCAAATCGGGACAGCATTTCGTTGCGGGACAACTAGCTCCAAATCGGTACAATCCCGAAAAATGGCAACCCTATCCGTACATGATTTACTTACCTATGCAGAAAAAAGTAAATGGTGCTTTTCTGCTTCGCTCAGTGAGCCGCTACTGTTCAAAATCTGAAGATTAAATAAATATAAATGACCCGTGTAATCAACTAGCAAATGATATTACGTAATTATACAAATTACCATGTCGGCTAGCCAGGCGTAAATTTATACTAATTGAACATTTGATTAAATGGCAATTTGGTAGTAGAAGATTTTGTAAAGTGGCATTAATTTTAATTTTGACGTTTCTTGACGTTTGTGTTTAAATACCGAAAAAACATTTACTAAACTGGAGTTATTTAACACTTAACAATAATGAGTAGTCCAAAGAAAAACTCAAATGTTGATCCCGACTATGAAATGACTGAGATTGTAAGGGAACGAGTTCGGCAAAAGGAAGATAGAGGTTAGTTCTGTATTTATTTTAAAGGTTAAGTTGGAAATTTTTGTTTATATCTGTATTACAGAAAATAGAGAAAAAGCGGAAACAGTAGTAGACATTATAAATCGAGAATTTCAAATAGAACTGGACCACCGACAGTCGCAGCTCGAGCTTATTCAGCAACGTTTAAATAAAGCACAGAAAACGTTACATTTACTGCGATACGTCCTTATAACGTCTTATTACAATGATAAAGACGTGCTCGTAAGTTGTGACGAATTGTCTGCTTCCAACGAAGAATTCTCAACCTTGAATAGAAGCAGAATTCATCCCGCCATTAAAAGGTTGCTGGGAAATAATCCGGACGATTACCAGTTCAACTTCACAAAAGTACCTAGGAAGAAAATAAAGTATGAGGACCAGCAGAGGAACACTGAAGGTAAATTTGAAAAGCAAGTACCAGATACAACGGAACCAAGCAGTCACACAAACATGGATTGCAATGAAAACAGCGATCAGTCCAATATTGCAGCTAACGAAATAAGGCAGGTCGATATGGATATAAAAGAAGAATTAGATACAGGTCGTAATAGGGAAAAAAGCAAATATAGAGTAGTTGTGGGAAATATATCGAAATGGATGCCTTCGGAGAGTGAAGAAGATAAGTCAACCCACAAATGGATGGTATACGTAAGGGGTTCAAAAGAAAATCCAGATATATCGCATTTTGTCCAGAAAATCGTTTTTTATTTGCACCCCTCTTATCAGCCTAATGACGTAGTTGAATTAAGGTAAAGTAAAATTGCAAATC
This sequence comes from Agriotes lineatus, assembly GCA_940337035.1. NCBI lineage: Eukaryota > Metazoa > Arthropoda > Insecta > Coleoptera > Elateridae > Agriotes > Agriotes lineatus. The sequence goes on along the minus strand of CALNHX010000771.1, from coordinate 19,416 downwards.
TACATAACCCATTAATTTGAAGTAATCTGTAGGGATGGACCGTTTCATTTATCAAGGAGAGGTTGGGGCGAGTTTCCGCTACGAGTGAGGATTTTTTTTCAATGTCCTTTAAATAAGCCCGTTGATATTATTCATAACTTGAAGTTGGATAAGACGTATACAGGTCGTCAGACTTTAGGTGAGTAAAACGGTACTTAACTGATCGAGCGTAATAAAATTTGTTTGAAGGTAACGAGACTGTTGTAAATTTATTTTTGTACAAGACTGAACGAGAGAAAAAAGCAGCACAAATGAATGTAACAAATCAAATGGAAGGCCAGATAACTCAATTAATTAAAGAGGAAGTTGATATGGAAAATGTAATTAGTGACTTCAATTCACATGAAGAGGATGTGAAATCAGATGTTGGATTATGCAGTATTTCAGATAATAATGCAAATTTGCATTCAGAGCACGATTATTGTTTTATTGGAGCTAAACAAGAAATGAAACAGGAAACAGATTCTGAATCTAATATGTTAGCATCAATTGCATTGCCACAGATCGAACATTATTTTCCTTATAATTGCCTGACGGAACATTCCTATTGTGTTAACAGTACTTCTGATTCTGTAACCAACAGAAGCGAAATGAATAAATTAGAACAACAAACTGATTTGATATATGGCATAAGAGATTCTGAACAAATAAAAAGTGAAATCATAGAAGAAACTGTGGTGGACGACTTAAAGATCCCCGCAAGAAACAGAGTTGATAGTCTGCAAAGGTTTATAATAAGTAATGGCACTGTGATTGCAGTAAAAAAGCATAGAAGACCACAGGAATCTCTACTTAAAAAAACATCTTATATACAATTCGACAAGAATATTAATAATGCACAAATTGTTTCAGTTTTACAAAATGCGTATAACACAAAAGTACCAAGTGAAATAGTATCTGAACTGTGCCCTGTCATTGATTATGAAAAGTACAAGGTTGATTTTCCTAGTCATAAATTTAAAAATGTGCACGAAGCATTGCCATATTTATTTAAGAGACTGCCACTTGTTAGTGAACTAGCCTCTGATTTAAACTATAGGTGCACCTACCCTTATGCTGCTAATTCATTAGGAGAATATTTGAACTGGAATATTGGACGACGTCTTAGTTCCGAGGTAACTAATCTTTGAATTATTTTTCTTCATTATTTCCTGTTCCTAGCCAGGGTTTCCCACTCTGTTATCCCTAACTCCCTCAGGTCCTCCTTGCCATCAATCCACATTTTCTTGGTCACCCTCTCCAGTTCTAATGTGAACATTATCTTTGTCTTTATCTATTCTGCGTTATTATACTACCTACGTTTGGCTCATTATACACCTTCACTAAGTTTTTGTTCATTCTTCTCCATTTTCTTTAGTGGCGCTAATATTTTCCTCAAGACTTCTTTCGCATATATCTATCTTCTTTAGATATTGTTGTGTTAACACCCACATTTCACTCACGAAAGTTATTATTGGTAAAATAGCTTTGTACAGTTTCACTTTAACCAAACGTAATATGTCTTTGTCACTTGGTAAACTTCAGAACGTACCTAAACTTCTTGAGTCGGCCGTAGTATGTCTGTCTAGGTACTTTGTACGCCCATGATCCCTACCCCCAGATACACTATGTCATCCAATTCGTACACTTTATTTGCTAACGGGTTAGATTATGCTCTGGTTGTTTCATTTTTCCCATTATCATGTATTTAGATTTTTCTTGGTTTATTTCTAGATGCACTACCTTAATGTTCTTTTAGGCTTTTTATTAATCTCTTGAGTTCTCTTGCCAATATCGAGAGTTTATCCTGCCAGGCATTGGTAAAAGTTTTTGAAAATGTTTTCATTTAGCATTTTCTCATTATATTATGGTTGACATCGTACCCCCTTGCTTTAATTCTGCATTGCTGAAAAATTCGTGCTATGGGTGTTAACTGGCTATTAATTAACTCTTTCGGGTACTCCAACTCGGATATTGTTTTACATATTGTAATTGTTGTCTGCGTCAATCAACGCAGACAACGATTGTAATGATGCCCTTAACATGATTCATATTCTTATTTGGGTATTTCACCACTGCAAATTAAAACGTTATTTATTAATATTTTCGTTATTTAATATTTTTAATTTGCAGAGTGGCGAAATACCCAAATAAGAATATGAATCATGAATTCACGCCATAAAGAAGTTTTAGGGATTATGCCCTTAACACTTTTGCTGCGAATTCGATTTTTTCTTTATACAGTGTGTCCTAGGATTAATGTTACAAGAGGTTAGATGTACTAAAAATTTTTGAATTTTATTTTAAGGTTCTGGGATTCGGTCCTGCTTGGTTTGAAAAGACTTAAGAATATTTTCATTTTTTGAAAAACAAGTAGGCCTTGGCAGGGAAGCGAAAACTGTTTTATTTTCAGGTAAACTACCCTTTCTGTTTATGATACGGCAAAATTCTATTAAGGAAAATTGTTCCTAATGATAAATTATGGCCCTATACAAAATTTCAGAAAGATCTGTCGAATTAGGAAAAACCGTTATTTTTTAAATTATTTTATTTTATTTTCAGGTAAACTACCCATTTTGTTCATGATACGGCAAAATTCTATTAAGGAAAGTTGTTCATAATGATAAATTATGGCCCTATACAAAATTTCAGAAAGATCTGTCGACTTAGATTTAACCGCCATTTTTAATAAATGCAATTTGTTTAACCCGAGAACGCTCGCGCCTAAAAAGTTGCATTAGCGCTCACACTCGGTCGTTTTGACCAACTTTTGGAAAATGTAATCATCTGTACGATATAATTATTTTTTTTGTTCTGTTAATTTATTACAATAATATACACACATAGGCAATCATTTTATTACTAACAAAAAGTTATTCTAATACAAGGAAATACATATAGAACAATTACAAAGCTATTGAAAAAAACATAATCTTGTAAGAGTATTTTATTTTAATTTCACAAACTGCTTATCACTATTATCAAATTACTATGGTAATCAGAAGGCGTGATTACTTAGTTGAATTTATCTAAAGTTATCACTGATACTTTTCTAAGAATATCATCATTAACAGCTGTGTTCCTTAAGACTCGCGATTCGGTCAAAAAGACCACTAACGTATATTTTGCGTCGAACAACAATCTCTTACCCAGTTTCACCTCTGACTAACCACTAAATGCGATCTGAGAAGACTTATAAAATTGGAGTAAATTTGCAGCGGAAATATAGAAAGGAGGGGGAAAATATGACGCTAGCGGCAAAACGACCGCGATGCGAGCATTCTCGGGTTAATCTAAAAAATAACGTTTTAATCTAAGTTGACAGATCCTTCTCAAATTTTGTATAGGGTCATAATTTCTCATTCTAAACAACTTTTATTAATAAAATTTTACCGTATCCTAAATAAAAAGGGTAGTTTACCTGAAAATAACATACAATTATCTAAAAAATAACGGTTTTTATAGGTCGACAGATCTTTCTGAAATTTTGCATAGGGCCATAATTTATCATTCTAAACAATTTCTCTTAATAAAATTTTTTGAATGAACAAAAAGGGTAGTTTACCTGAAAATTAAATAGTCTTCGCTCTCCTGTCAAGGCCTACTTGTTTTTCAAAAACTGAAAATATTCTTAAAATTCTTTCCAAACCAAGCAGGACCGAATCCCAGAACCTTAAAATAAAATTCAGAAATTTTTAGACCATCTCACCTCTTGTAACATCAATCCTGGGACACACTGTACGTATGTGCGGATTTATTTTTTACAAATTATTGTACAGATTCATGTTTTAATTGTTGTATTTTGACGTTTTAGTTATAGTTTCCATTATGTAGTTAGATTGAGATGGTTTATGTACAAGACGCACATATGCGTCGTCCGCACATTTATATGTACATTTAATAATATGCGGTGGACGCACTTATGCGTCGTTGGCTTTTAGTTCGGCCAAACCTAGTTTTCATTCAAATAAACAAATTGTGTTGCTATTTTATACTTTCATAAACTCAAATACATCTTTAAAAACTTAAAATAATGTTTACAAAAGTGCCAGAAAATTATTTTGTTTCATGAAATGTTGTAAAACATTGACCAATACACAAAGGAGGTTCACCTGGACAAGCAAGACAGTGATAGATGGTGTCCTTCCTCAGATTCTTCTGTATGCAAATTCGGAATCTTTCTCGCAGTTACTCTTGCCCTTCTTGTTTGTTTTTCCGATTTTTGTAGGAGTATGCTCAGACGCATCTTCACTACTGAGATTTTAAGTATTTTTCTCTGACAACAGCTTTTTCAACACCGATAATCGAAACTCATAAAATGAAATTTTTTTCCCACTAAATTTGTTGAACAGGAGATGTGAATTGAGTAGCATAAGACAAAGCACGTGGATACCAAGTTTCTTGTACCATCGCAGGATAATAAGACATTAGCTGGTCTTGACTATCCACACCGCCCTTGTTCTCATTTATTTAACAATTCATCATCGTCACTGGTGCTACAGCCCTGTAAGGGCCTCGACCTTCTCAATCGTCTTCCGCCATTCTTGTCGATTTTGTGCTCTTGTTTTCCAGTTCTGGGCACCGATAGTTCTTGCATCTTGTGTTACACCGTCAACCCACCTAAGTCTTGGCCTGCCTCGTTTTCTACTCCCTACCGGTTCAGTACTGAACACTTTCTTTATAGGGTTCATATCATTAGCTCGGACCACATGTCCTGCCCAGCGCAATCGGTTCAGTTTGACAACCGTAACAATGTCTCTTCCATTGACTTTATTCTTGTACAGGTTATATAATTCAAAATTATATCTGCGCCTCCATGATCCATTTTCATGTACCGGTCCAAAAATTTTACGTAGTACTTTCCGTTCAAAGATGTGTAGGGAGTTCTCATCCGCTTTGGAGATGGTCCACGTCTCCGATCCGTATGTTAACACAGGGATTATTAGGGTCCTGTATATTCTCAGTTTTGTTATTTGTGTAAGTCGTTTATTAGAGAGATGCTTGGACAGGCCATGGTAGCATTTATTAGCGATTAATATACGCCGTTTAATTTCCTTCGAGACGTCATTGTTTGGGTCGACTTGTGTGCCTAGATAGATGAATTCCTTGACTGTTTCAAAGTTGTTATCGGCGACTAGGTTTTGTCCTGCATGACCGGCTCTGGTTCGTGATGTTGTTGGCATGTACTTTGTTTTTGCTACATTTATTTGTAGTCCCATATTTTCTGCTGCAGTTGCTAGGTCTGAAACAGTTTCTACAGACTTTCTAGTCGTTCTTGTTATTATGTCAACATCATCTGCGTATGCCAGAATCTGTGCTGACTTAGCAAAGATCGTTCCTCTGGTTTCAAGGTTTGCATCCCTAATGATCTTTTCCAAGGCTATATTAAATAGTTGACACGCTAGTGCGTCTCCCTGTCGTAGTCCCTTGCAGATCTCAAATGGTTCTGATATGTCGCTTTGGATTTTAACTGCAGATGTGGTCTTAGCCATGGTCATTTTAACTAGGCATATTAGTTTCTCTGGAACCCCTTGTTCGTTCATAGCTTCAAAGAGGTTTGGCCTAAGTATGTTGTCATATGCGGCTTTAAAATCGACGAAGAGATGATACATATCTATGTTAAATTCTCTAGACTTTTCGAGAATTTGACGTAGGGCGAATATCTGATTTACAGTTGAGCGGTTCGGTCTGAATCCTGACTGGTATTGTCCGAGGTAGGCTTCAGAATATGGTTTTAGTCTCTCATTTAGTATGTTTGATAGTATCTTGTAGGAGGTGTTGAGAAGAGTTATTCCCCTATAATTTTTACAATCTAGTTGATCCCCTTTTTTATGGAGTGGGCATATGAGTCCTAAGCTCCATTCTTCTGGGATTTCTTCCTCGGTCCAAATTTTAGAAATTATATTATACATGTACTCCACTAGGTTATTTCCACCATGCTTAAAGAGTTCTGCGGAGATACCATCTATACCAGGGGATTTGTTGTTGTTTAGCCTTTTTATGGCTGCGACTACTTCCACCATTGTTGGGGGTTCTAGCTGCTCCTTGCTTTGGAACTCAAACTCTGTATTTCCGGTTGGTTCACCTGCCAACAGCTCTTGAAAATACTCTGCCCATCTTGATAGGATGTCTTTTTTATCACTTAGTAAGTTTCCTTCTTTGTCCTTACAGATGTTAGTTCTCGGCTTAAAGACTTTCCTTGATGCGTTTAATCGCTGATAGAATTTTCTGGTTTCGTTTTGGCTTCGATAGTTTTCAAGCTGATCTAGAAATTTGTTCTCTGCTTCCCGTTTCTTCTGTTTATGTATACGTTTCTCTTCCCTTCTAAGGTCCTTGTATTTGTCTACTGCCGCCCTAGTTCTGCGCTGTTGAATACCTTTATATGCTTCGTTTTTTTTGGCGGTCGCTTCGCGACATTCTTGGTCAAACCAGTCTGCCTTGGGTTGGTTTTTTGTAGTACCTAGCACTTCTTTTGCTGCAGCTGTGATGGCCTCTTTGCATGTGTTCCACATTTCTGTAGTTGATTGGCTTTCAGTTTGAATCTGTTGCAGGTGCGTTTCTATATGCTGCTGATATTTTGCCTCTGTTTCTTTATTTTTAAGCATGTGTATATTATACTTCGTCTGTTTGGAGCTACTTCCCTTCTTGACATTGGAGATTCTTGCGCGAAGTTTTAAATTTACCATGTAGTGGTCGGTGTCTATGTTGGCACCTCTATAGCTTCTTACATTTATTAGATTTCTAAAGTGTCTTCTATCTATCAGGACATGATCAATTTGATTTTTTGTGAAGCCGTCTGGTGATATCCAGGTTATTTTGTGAATGTCCTTGCGGTTGAAGTGGGTGCTTCCGACGATCATGTTTTTGGCTGCTGCTAAGTTGATAAGTCTGGCGCCGTTATCATTTGTCGTATCATGGAGACTATATTTACCAATATACTCTTGGTAATACAGCTCTTTTCCTAGTTTTGAATTCATATCGCCAATTATCACTTTGATATCGTGTGTTGCACAGTTGTCATATACGCTGTCCAGTTCTTCATAGAAGCGGTCTTTTTCATCTTCGTCCATGTCTTCAGTTGGAGCATGCACGTTTATCAGGCTTATATTGAAGAATTTTCCTTTTATACGTAGAACGCACATTCGCTCACTCACAGCCTTAAACCCAATGACAAGGTGCTTTACTTTCTGCGATACAATAAAAGCATTACCAAATTCATGTCGGTGTGCATTACAGCTGTAATATACATCATGTTCTTTCCTTTGCATGACACCTGTTCCTGTCCATCGCATTTCTTGTATTGCCGCAATATCAATTTTATATTGTTGTAATTGTTCCTGTAGTAGTCGTAGTCCTCCAGTTCTGTATAATGTTCTGACGTTCCATGTACACATGTTAAGATCGTCGTCCTTAATTCGGTGCCCGAGTCGTCGTCGTAGTTTCAGTCCGGCGTTTTCAGTATGAGACTTCGTAACTAGTATGTTTTTTACAGGGAAAGGGTTTTCACTCCCATGGGGTAGTTAGCCCCACGCCCAACCCCCTTTTCGGAGGACCATCTGCTTGGGTACCTCGGGGTTGCAAAGCCCGTACTAACACAAAATGTGCTAGCCCCTGAGGGGTTATTTAACAATTGGTAAAGGCTTTTCCTTTTCTTGCCCCTTTCTGGTTTGAATGACAGTCATTTCATTTTTGAACTCCTTCGATATGTATGCAATATCTCTTTTGTTTTTTCACTTGCCTATCATGATGTTTTTGTAATATTTGGCTTTAGATTCGGCCTTCTTTAATTTTGCTTCAACGACATCTTTTGGTGCACCTCTCCTGTTAGCACGTAGAGTACCGGTACAGTACATTTTTTTGTCTATTAAATTTTTTGCTAAATCATAGCTATTGTAAAAATTGTCCATAAAAAAAGAATGGCCAGGATTGTTATAGTTTTTTAGTAGAAAATTTACTACCTTCTGGGCGTGATCTTAGCATACCTGAATAAACAGTAAAATTTAATATAATACCGGAAGGCTCGGTCAACATGTATAGTTTCAACCCATATTTATGACGTTTATTAGGTATGTACTGTCTAAAATACAGCCTGCCCTTCCACAAAATCATTGATTTATCTAGAGATAAATTCTTCTATGGATAATACAGTTCCTTCATTTTATCATTGAAAAAATTTTGAATAGGTCTGATTTTGTACAATCTCTCTTCCGGTACAGATTCATTTTCCAAAGGGTTCTTTGTTATCAAATAACGATCACGACTCATGTGTGATGAAAAACAAGTCAAGTTGAACAGTCTATGCCTCTTCCAATAATCTTGCAATCGATTCAACTTTATGGTGCCCATATGAAAAGTTAAACCAATGAAAATAAGAAATTCTGGTTCCGTTACGTCTTTCCAATTTGATATTCTCGAGCGGCTACATTCACTATTCAAAAGTACTTCTATTGCGTACCGATTTGTTTCTTCCACGATTTTGTGAAGTAACTCACCATCGAACAACATTCTGAACCAGTCGTAGGGTTCACCGGTTGTTGGCTGTGGCACTAATAACCCGGTGACCTTGGCAAAGGGAAATTGCAGCATATTGCCATCTTCTTGCCAATCCGTAGATAAATCTTGTTCTATTTCTAGAATTTCATCGCCGTCGGATTCAGCTAAAACTATTTATATTTGTAAATATTGGAAACAATATACAGTACTGTACTCATCAGTATCGATCTGTTGTTCCTCTTCACTGTCTGAATTTAACAAATAATGAAGCATTTTACTTTCACTAAGGTTTTTTGGATCTCTAACACCAATTTTTCTCCTTTTGATACCTGATGGGCCTGGTCGGCTACGTTCTTCGTTGCTCATCATTAATAATAAAACCGTAAAATTAAATCGCAAACTAACTCCACTCTTATAAATTTAGAAATGTGTGGTACAAAATTTGTGGCAATCCGTCAACAGCGGAACTCAGACTGAGCCTGTAAACCTGAATGTATAAAAAACGCACATGTGCGTCGTCCGCAACAAGTGGAAGGAGCATTTGACGCACATGCGCGTCTTCCGCAGCCAAAGTGTTAACTAATATAAGGCTTATTTTCGATATTAAACAATTGACTGTTTCGTATCCTAGTAACCTAGATTTACAATTTTTTTTAAAAAAGAGTTTTGATATCATGAATCTTGGGAATTGTCACTTTTACACTTTAAATCTCTGCTTTTCAATCACTTCAGTTTTAAATGCATTTTTTCACATGTTTATTTTAGCACTGCACGATGTCTGTTTCCTTTAATAGGTAGCCAATTGCTCTTTGCAATCTTTACTTTCTCCTACTGCTTTGCACTGGTCCTTTACCCTTCAGTTGTCTTGCTGTTTGCGGGTAATACAACCTTTTAATCATAATTTATTTATTTATTTATTGCCTTAATTGTCCTACAGGTACAAACACCCATTTACAGGACAATGTAATTACTAAATATATGTGCAATACAATAACTAATAACTATTAATAACATAAATCTATAAAATTTAACAAACACTATAATTATTAGTTATACTAAATAATAATAGATCAATGACTAAAGACTAAAGAATTCTACTGTAATTTGTTTCAACTCGTTTAGGTTACTGAAACATATTTCACAGAGATGACATATTTTATTGAAGGTCGTACACATCTGATAAATTGGTGATTTTACTAACATGTTAGAATTGGCGCAATTACAAAAAAATGTTACCTCATGTTTCGATTGTAATCTAGGGACATAAAATGGCAATTTATGCACGATTGGTGGACAGTCTATCTTATTATTACACAGCTTATAAAGGAACATTATCATTATACATTTCCGTCTTACATCTAGACTAATAAAGCTCGAATTCTCAAGTAAAATATGATACGCAATCCCTCGTTTTGGATAATTACCCTCGTTTTTGTAATAAATGAATTTAAGAAATTTTCTTTGCACTCTTTCTAAGGCGAGTAAATAAGGATTCCAAACTAACGCTGCATATTCCAACTTGGATCTTACATAAGCATAATATAATTGTTACAAGGCTACTAAGCTGTTAAATTCACAGCAATTCCTGACAATAAAACCATATAATTTTTGTACTTTACAAACCATCTCTGTAGTATATTAAAATTCATATCATTGTATTGATTTTACCCAACTCAAAGCGCCAGCTACATAAATTAAGCTGCGTTTGCCATTCCAAACATCAATTATTAATAAAACGCTGAACGTAACCCTCTTGATTCCTGCCTTATCTAATGCCAACCTTTCTCACTTCAATTATAATTGCGGTTACTCATCTCAGGTGCATTTATTAGTGTAAAATTACTGACTTTCTTGCAATAAATAAAATATTCAATTCTGTGCTCATTTTGAAATTATCCATTTTTCATGTTAGTTCGGCAACCAGAATTGCTGTGGGCAGTAAACCATTGTAATACATCTATCCTATTAATTCTGTTGTATGCTTGCCTGAAATCCAAACATATATCGTTATACCTGTTGATAAATGATCTTCCCTTTCCAAAGCCTGCTTAATATACACCTGTTTTGCTTTGTGTCTACTTCTGCAGTCTCTGTTTAATGATGCTCGCCATAGTTTTATACACAGATCAGTCAGTAATTTTCTATTTTTCATTAATTTCACTTTTTATGGATGTATTCTGCTAAAATTATGCATCCATATTTAAAAGCTCTGCATGTAGTTCATCCAAGCCAGGACTTTTATTTTTATAGTACCATAACTTACTTCATCTAAAGCATGTTCTTCAACATCTTCCCCATCTGGTCTATTTGGTCTTTCCATGTCGTCTCCCGTATCTGGTCTAGTTAAAATCTTGCAAACAACTTCTAACCTGCACTTTCAGTATTTCCTTTTTCCTCCGCTGCCAATTTCTTTTCCTTATTTCTGAATGATATTGAACTCTTATAGACTGATATTCTTTCTTTTCTATTCCAGCTTTTTATAAAAAAAAACTTTTTTGATATGGTATTTTTCAATCTCCTGTATCTTTCTTTGTATAAATTCTCCATTCTTGCTTTGCAAACTTAGTGATATTTTCTCTTTGATTCTTTAAATTTTTCTTTTTTGTTCAAGTTCCCTTCTTTAGCATTTTTAATCATGCTTTTTTCCTCTACTGTAATAGTAATTACCTCACATTCTGAATCATATCAACTGTTTTTCTTAACTTATTCTTTTCCTTAATTGCTGTAATGCTGTTGCTGTTATCTTGAATTGTAGTTTCTGTGGCTAAATCTGTAAGTTTTTCTGCTATTGTTTGGGAATAACTATTTCTTATTTCCTCATTTTGTAGTATCTCCTTCTGCCACTACTTTTATTGCTTGTTGATCTTGGGATTAGTTGTTCAATTTTTGCCAAAAAAAGGTCTGAATCAATATTGCCCCTTGTATAAGTTCTGACATTTTTTACGCATTTCGCAATTACTAGGTGATCTATCTGATTTAGTGTCCATCCATCCGGACTTCTCCAAGTTCTTTTTTGTATCCGCTGTAAAATTTATGAGTCTTTGACCATTATTATTTGTTACTTAATGGAGTGTGTGCTTGCCTGTTGTTTGTACATATTTCCTCTTTTCTTATCTTGGCATTCATATTGCCTATAACTATTTTAATTTCAAAGTTTGCAAATTGGTGTTTCTCTTCATCTTCTGCTTCCTCGGTTGGTGCATGGACGTTCATTACAATGATTTTTCTATACCTCCCTCTTAACCTAATGCTCGTGCTCGTCCTATCATTTACCCTTCTGTAGTCCACTATCTCCAATAATCATTGTAAATCTTTCATATGATAGGTACTAGTTATATTATAGAATATACAGGGTGTAACACAATTCATATGTGACATTGCTGTCACAAATAAGAGGTGTTACAAAATTGGTTAAATGCTTAAATGTGAAAAGGATTTTCTTGTTACAATTTCAAGTAGAATCCGTTGTCAGGTTTTATATTCCAAAGTAGGCTTACTAGATAATGATCAAAAACGAAAAATAGTTACTTTGGTAATAAATAAGATATCCTGCTTATTTGTTTCTGTAAATTTCTTAGTTGCCTCTCGCCTTAGTGATTTTTTAAAGATGCTGTCTGAATTGCTTCTTAATTTTTCTTGCATTTCGTGAAGCATCAATAAAACACACTGACAATTAATACAATATTATTTTATTTTATCAGTAAGCCAGCCTTGAGGAAAATAGAAAATCTGATAATGGGTTCAACTAAAGTCCCTGTATATTAGTTAGATCAGGGGCTCGAAGTTCAACTTAAATCTGTAATAAGTAATTAATACTAATTAATTGTTGCAGTGGTTGCAAGCAAAGACAATCCTTAATATCATCAGCACAGCTCAGTTACCCCACTGTGGGAACTGGACAGTAAAATCTGTGATTATGTACGCAAGATCTCACGGTTACACACCTCAATGCAATTACACCATATTTAGAAATAAAATCCGCCCATTTGCGAGCATTTCCAACGGGGTAGCAAATTCTACAGATCCTTCGGATTCATCGACAGTTTCCAATATAAACGTGCCCGATGTTTTTGTAGATGTTGTCGATTGTACTCCAGGTTCGTACTTGCCTTTAGAATGCCATACAAGATAAATTTTCACATCCACATTTTCAGATCCCGAACCTGTTAAAAATTCATGTCGCAAAGATCGACTTGTTGATCACAACTTAGAATTAGCCTGCTCATACGTAAAACAAGCCGTTTTGGACGTAGGAATAATATTGAAGCCTGAAGATATCGTACCTGGTGTTCTATTCAATGCAGCTGAACGGATGCTTCTCCAAGCAGCTCTTTGTCTAGCAGAGGATTTGTTGAGGAATGCACGTGCCAACCTGGTACTCCAAGGTAATTTCCGGTATGTAAATTGTTGACATATTCCAAGCTATTATTGTGTTGATGAAACAAAAATTTGAATTTACAGTGAGGGAAGTAGTATTATAGGAGTCGAAGAAGTTCAGCAAGCATTGAGTGAACGACCTGAATTTAAGATTTTATTAAAATCTAATGTTGAGGATTGATGAAAGTATTGGTATTTATAAACCTTTTTATACGCTTATACTGTTAATAATAAACCAAAAGAAAGTGTTTTAATTTGTAGTCCATTGTTATTGTGTGAGAGGAATAAGCAGACAGTATGCCACACTAGCAAAAGAGGTATTGCCAAAAACAGGTCACTGACAAGACGAGATATTACATTTTTATTGATGTGAACTCGTTTTACACACTACTTTTGCAAAAGCATGAAAAGAATTTGAGTCTATTGTACATGTTAAATCAATTTAAAAAAAGTTGCATAATTTGTTCTAATTTTTTGTAAGAAATAGATTTGTAGGTGGTCGGTTGTTCTTTCGATTCTTCAGCAAAGGTTTATAGAATTTTTCTGAAAAATGAGTTCATAAGGCTTAACATGTGGTTTACCCGTGAGGTACTCCATAAATTTCAATCGAATTGTGAATTTTGGTTTTACAGTACACATGCATATGGAGTTTGGATGCCGATTTCTGGTGTCGCAGATTCTGAGCACATCAGTTTTTGACGAGTAACCTAGAGTGAGATGGAATATTGAGTCGGAACAGGCCCGGTGGCCTAATCCGTGAAGTGGACAATAATTATTTAAACTTACATTACTAACGTGATTGTAGAAAACAAAGCGGCGACGCGGGTACTGTAAACACAGCTCCGTCACGCAACGAGTGGTAACGAGTTGTATTTCAAGTGATATACTAGTGCGTTTGAAAGTGTTAAAGAGGGTAAAAAGAAAGCGAAAGAAAGAATAGATTACATGATACATCTAAGTTGCAGTGATACGCGTAAGTAAGTAAGTAAATCATATATTTAGCATCAATAAGTAATAACAAAAAAAATATATACAATGGAAGAAACTTAAAAATAATAAATGTTACAAAGATCACAGTTTGCTCCTGACTTCGGCTCTGAGCAACAAGAGCTCCATCAAGATAAGTTTTTGGAGCGATTTGGAACTTGCGAAACAGAGTTTAACCTTGGTCGGGCGCGAACAGCTGTATTGACGCTGCGCAAGCAAACCACGGCCTGGCCCAACGCAGTGATAAATTTGAACGGCCCGTGTATTTGCACCAGTGGTGTAACATAGGGAAAGCAAATGAACCACGAAAGGAATGGAGAGAGAGAAAACAACGCAGCAGAAAATGAGACAGAGAACCACGCTGGGTACTTACCAAAAGTAAAAAGACCATAAGATCGTCAGAAGAAAGCAGGGTCGAGAAAGGAAAAAAGGAGAGCTCAAATAAAAGTAACACAGGAAGTGTGTTTAATTTTGAATTAAACAGATATAAATTTAAGTCAAAATTTACGAAATATCATTCACAATTTAAAAGCCAGTTTTGCTTTCATAATCAGTCGGTTTAAAGACCGCTATCACAACAGTAAGCATATTATATTACGATCTAGAACTTCAAGTTCATCGCACGAACTCGCAGACAACGCGGAACTATAATTGCTTACTACTTATTTTGCAGTTTTAGAATCGTTCTAGTGAACTATACCTTTGCACTTTGAAATGTTTTTATTTAGTATCTAAGCAGTTATTTTGTATAAATAGACCGTTTATTCTTGTAATGAAATAATCGACATTTACTGTTTGATTCAATTACATCGATACTACCTTTCTAAGCCTAAAAATTTGAAGTGTGAGGCTGCACTTAGGGTAGTTATCTAATTATCATCCCTTTAAGTGCCATTGACTACATTGGCTTGAAACGTGAATGCAGTCTCATTCATGTGCTTAAACATTAGGGATAAAGAACCAGTGCAACCAACAGAAACCTGATACAGCCTCCAGGCAATTCTGTTCAAAGTGGAAATAAAGGTAATCAGAGCAAGGCAGTACTGAGGCTTCACCACCAAAAGAAAGTGAACCTAATAAAAACTGGGACAGGTTGGAAAATCTGCTGATGAGTATGAATCCAGGAAATTAAAGAGGATGTCAAAAGCACCAAGGATGACATAAGTATTATCAACGACGGAATGAAAAAATACGGAGAAGAGATATGAGTCCTAAAGGAAGGGTTAATAAAGAAAGAGGTAGTTTGGGAGAAGAAAAACAAGAATTACAAGGAGAAGTAGAGTTGCTAAAAACAAAACTGGAGAGCCAAGCAAAGCACAAGAAAAATAACCTAATAATTAAAGGAGAGTTCAGGAATCAAAACCTAAATTTGAAACAAGAAGTTAAAGATTTCTTCCAGAACCAAATGGGGATAATGACTGTAGTAGTTGAAGATGCATACAAAGTGGGTAAACCAGAAGCAAAGGTAACAGTGGTGAAATGCAGAGATTTCCAGCAAAAAATGGATATACTAAAAGAAAAACAAAAATTGCCGAGAGGTATATACATAGACTGTGACCTATCTATAGAGGAACAAAAAATTCTGGCGGCAATAAGGACAGTTGCAAGAGACGAAAAGAGCAAGGGAAACAAAATTCGACTGGGATACTGCAAGTTGCAGATATAAGGTGTAAATTATAAATGGTCAGACGAGGAAGGAGGAAGCCTGGAAAAAGAAGCACCTGTCCCAAAAAAAAACTGAAAAACAAAAAGGATAGAACAAAAAATGAAACAGATGCGGCAAAAACAACGGCATATGACAAGGAAAACAAAAGGAAAAAAGACAAAAAACAAAGATAGGGAAAAATAACAAATAAGCAAACTCAGACGAATTGATAATAGCAGGTTGAAATCTACAGGGAATAACAGAGAAGGAGCGATAAACAAATTAATGTCAGAGCTAAATAGATACAGAGTTGATGTACTCGCATACCAAGAATCTAATATAAAAGCACAACAGATAATGGAGATACGAGAATATATACAATTTAACATGGGAGGAGAAGACAATAGGTTAGAACAGGATTTATAATTAAGAAAACATTAAAAGGAGCAATAATAGAATGGAAATACATGAAAGAATGAGTTATTTAAGGATGAGATCGAAATACAGAAAAATAAGCCTAATAAACATCCACGCACTGGAGGCAGAGTATAGCAGAATACCTAACTATGACATCAAGATTTTGATAGGGAATCTCAACAGCAAGTTGGACAGAGAGGAGAGGAAGAAACCAGTAGTAGGAAACTTTAGCAAACATGAAACGATAAACAATAATGGACAGATGTTGGTAAATTCTGCGGCAGAAAAAATATGAAAGTAAAAGCAACTTTCCTACAGCACAAAGAAATACACAAAGGTACATGGATAGCCCCCAACGGCAACACAATGAACCAAATACACCACATAGTACTCGAAGACATACATGCTAGCAGCATCACAGATGTAGGAAGCTACAAAGTTGGAAACATAGGGTCAGACCTTTTCATGTTACGTGCGAAGATGAAAATAATGGTGACAAGAACAGACAGGGGATAAAACAAGGAAAGAATATATACAGGAATTGGAAACAGAACTAGGTGCAAAAGAAGAGGAGGAGAAAATAGAGGAAGAATGGCAATAAATAAAACAGCCCGGGAAATACTACAGTATGACAGAGAGCAAAAACAAAAAGAGTGGTTCGACGAAGAATGCAAAAAGATAATAGAAATGCAAAGAAGGATCAGGCTAGAGACGCTCAAAGAAAACATAACGAGGAATCAAGAAAGATATAAGGAAATAAGAAGAGAAGTTAAAAATATTTGTAGAAGAAAGAAAAGACAAGAGCCTTTTACAAAAGTGTGAGAGACACTAAGAATGGATACCAAACCAGGACCACTATTTTCAAAAACAAAAAAAAAATCAGATTGTTGGAGGGGGCCAAGAAGTGATGGAGCTATGGGCCAACCATTTCAAAAATATTTTAAATGACGATGAAACGAAGCAAAAACATGTGGAAGTGATTATACAAGAAAGGAGAAACAGAGAAGACAACCAACCGTCTAGAGAAGAGGTAGAATCAATAATCCGACGGCTGAAAAATAATAGCCCCGGAAAAGATGTAATAGCAGCTGAGCTACTAAAATACGGGAGCGAAAACCTAGTGCAGCGGGTGTATGAACTACTCAAGAAGATATGGAAAAAAAGAATGATACCGACAGAATGGAACAAAGCAATAATAAACCCAATACATAAAAAAGACTGTAAAACAGACCTCAAAAACTATTGTATGATTCGTCCACGAGCATTAGTGCGTGTATCTGTAGCTTGTAATAGTGACACTAATATTTATTGTGAGAAACGCTAAGTGTAAGACGCTATAAGAATATTTGCGGTAAGTACATTACAGATTACAATACCTACGGTAAAATAATAATTTTAAATAGCATCATTAGACGATATTGGTTCATAATGATTATTTATTCATTTCAATTTGCTTGTTTTAAACGATCCGTGCAAGTGTAACAGACTTTAAGACCAGAAAATTACGTTTTTGAGTGAGGAATTGAATTAAACGGACAAAATCTGATAACAACATTTAAACAGTGGAAAACACATATATAAAATGTACCTAATTGCAAAATCCCATGTCTGGTTGACTCAAAAATGCATTATGGCGTATGGTAATTTTAAAACGCCGCCGCATAAGTTTACCGCATTCTTGCATTGAACATTTTGTAAATTATCCATTCTTTGTCGCTTTCTTGCCTTGTAATGTTCATATGCTGCTTTGTATACTGGCACTAGTGCATAATTTTTATGGACTGCTGCAGCATGTTAGCTTCGATTATTATTAAAAATTCCCTTGCTAATTACGAGACATTCAAATATGATTTTACACAAAATTCCATTTAGTTTTTTTAAAAGAACAGTGTATAGTGACCCAATTTATGTAATTTCAGATATTTTATTGCCTAAACTTAAAATCAATAGTTATTATTAAAGATGTTAATAACATTTTGAAATTTGAAGTAAAAATATGAAAGCAACCTGAGCAATTTAATTGTCGAGCGTTCACAGTAATTTTCTTATTTGGCGTGTTCAAAAAGAAATTACTTAAGGGTTGGCTATGGAATATAGAAGTATTGGCAACAGCAAGCTTTAGAATTTATTAGCATAATCACTGTTGTTGCTGTCATAAGTTTATATTATATGCTGATATCGCGAGTGAAAATTCTAAAAATTGCCATATTCAACGCTTATGTAATTTCTTTTTGAACACAGTATAAAGGTCACTTGAATGTAAAAATGACTTCATTGTTACGTACTTGAGCAAGTGTCTTTTGTTTTTGTATCTAAAGTACAAATTCTTACTTCAATCAGCCGTTTTCAACTAGGTTATCAGTCATCTGTCAACTTTCAACCAGTGGCGGTGATATGCATAAGCGGGAATAAGCGTTGCTTAGGGGCCCGAGCCCTTAGGGGGGCCCGGTAAGTTCGCTGATTATATATCTCTATATCTTCTACTTCATTTCGGTATATATTGATAGCACTGCAACCTCAGTCCCCCACTCTCAGTTATCAGTCATCGGTGATCAGACTCGATTTGAGAACTTTGAAAAACTAACAAATATTTCTGAAGTTTTAGAACCGAAAAACCTTTTAAGTATGCAGGAAGCTGAACAGGTCCGATGTGATTTGCTTCAGAAAAAGTATTCTGATGTTCTCAATAATAATCTCGCCATTCAGTTTGTGAACACTATTTCCTTACTAAACGAGGATTTCAATGATAGCATGAGTGTTGCAGATTTGACAAGATTATTCCTACAGAAATATAGTGTTCTCGAAAGCAATTTTGGGGAGATTATTACTGCATGGGTTTTATTCTTGACTCTACCTGTAACATTAACCACAATAGACAGATCATTTGGCAAGTTGAAAGTAATAAAACATTATGTAAGATATTCTACCAGCCAAGATAGGCTACATGACTTTCCGGTTTTGTCAATTGTGCAAAAAGCATTGTCTACGATGCACATAAAAATCTTGTGGAACAATTTGCTGTCAATAAGGCCAGAAAGATACATTTTTTATTTCTGATCAATTTATTTTTACGGCGTTTTACAGATTTTAATGATACAAATAAATACTAAGTAGTTGTTACCTATTTTGACGTGAGTTCTTAGGATTTTACCTGAATATTATTTTTTCTACGACCACTACTAAAAGTAGGCCTTATAGCTTTTTTTACGAGAAATTACGTTTTATAAATCAGCGTGTTACAACTGAAATCAGCTATTGACTTTTAGCCCATGTGCTAAAAGTTAACAGCTGGTGTTGGATTTAGAATTTCGAACTGGAAGTGAGGTTGTAAAGTTATTCTAGTTACTTCTTACGTTAGAGGTAAACCGTTTTTTTTAAATAATTAAAGCATTATGTAATGAATAAAGTAAAACGTGCACATTTACCTTTGATAACTAAGTTTGATAGCTACCGGCTGCAGAAACAGTCACCTGCGCGCC